>JAVSCE010003284.1:0-142821 GCA_032199065.1 Smutsia gigantea
CCGAATAGATGCGGGCATCACAGATCATCACTGTGCCCACGTAGTGCTCCGCAATCAGCTGCTTCATACGGACAAAGGCAGGCAGGAAGCGCAGCACATTCCCCACCAGGCTCATCAGCTGTGGATAGTAGCGGGAGGCTGTCACCATCCTGAAGGCATCCACCGAGGTTGCTGCCTTCTCACAAACCACATTCTTCCCAATACCTGAGAATAAAATACAACAGGAAATCTCAAAGTCCCAAGGGGTTTACACTGGAGGAAAAACCTCATTTCTGCAAGGCAGATGGACTCAGGAAGGCTTCCTGTAAGACCGGAGGGCGGCCTGGGACAAGGAAAGGTGACTCAGCTTGGATGAAAATGGAACCCACTGACTGGGATTGGAAAAAGAGTTATGGGCTGGAGAAAGAAGTTTAAGCTCTCAAGGAAAAATGAAAGGAACTGAGGCAGAAGGCACAAACCAGGAGTGGGAATAAAGAGAGGGGGTGCAATGGTTAATTTTATGTACGAGCATGGCCAGGATATTGGTATCTATCAAATACCAATCTAGACATTGCTGAGAAGGTATTTTTAAAATTCAATTGACATTTAAACCAGCAGTCTTTGAACAGAACAGATTGCCCCCCATAAGGTGAGTGGGCCTCATCTAATCAGTTGAAGGCCTTAAGAAAAAAGACTGAGGTTCCTTGAAGAGGAAGGAATTCTGCCTCCAGACTTAAGCCTGCAAATCAACTCTTGCTTGGATTTCCATCCTGTTGTCTTGTCCTGTAGATTTCAGATTTGTCAATTCCTACAATCCCCTGAGCTGATTTCTTGTAAGTAAGTCTCTATCTCCCTCTCTGCACCCTATTGGTTCTGTTTCTTTAGAGAACATTGTCTAACACAAGTGGGCCATGCTTCTTGCAAATGCCAATATACTTTTATGCATTTATTAGGTCACCAGCTTGAGGCAAGAGGATCTATTCTAGCGAATGGGCTCTGTACTCTCAGTTGCAATTGCAGAAAGGGTGCTGAGATTCTCTGCTGACTGTTCTCTGAAAACACTGGTCCAACAAGTTAGTGTAGTCAAAATGCTTGGCTCCATTCTTTCTGTCCTCATGTACACTGCATCCTGGAGCACATTCTGAGTACACCACAGCTGGAATGCACTTACAGGGCAAAACAAAGCTAGACAAAGACCGGAACAGAGTTCCAGAGGACTAAGTAGCTTCCATATGAGGAAAAAGAAAGGATCAACACTCTACCATGAGTTTTAAGGTGAAGGTTCATGAGGGTCTCTGCAGCCACAAGACACCAACACCTGGGGTACTCCTGTGAGCTTGGGGTGGTTCAAGTAGAAGGAAGTCCTATGCTAACACCTTCCATAGAAAACCTAAATGCCCAAGAAGTGGTATGGACAAGACACACACACACAAGTTTATGGGTGACAGCAAGCTAGGGAAGGGTAAGATATTCAGCCATTCCATCATTCATTCTACAGACATGTGGAATGACTCAAACTCCATTACCCCAATTCCCCCAAGAAGTTATGGGCTTCTTGAGAAAACAAGCTCAAGCAACACAGAGTACCCTTCCCTGTAGGTGGCAGGGTCAGCGAAAGCTTCACAGGAGAGTGACACTGGGGTTATATTAAAGGGAACATTTGTTCCAGGGAGCATAAGGGAGAAAGGGCATCCAGACAGACAGAACTGTGAGTGCAAAGGCACCAAGGTGGGAAAGGGCCAAGAGTTGGGATCTTAAAGTCCTAGGTACATACCAGGAAATGGGCTGGAGGGGTTACACAGGGCCTATAAACAATGGAGGAAATCGGGTAGGGGTAGTATCACTCACAAAGACACTCAAGGTGGAGGAATAAGTTTGGGAGTGTAATCCAAAACCTGGCTCTTGATATTCCCCTTCCAATCTACCCCATCTCAGTAAATGGCAACACCATTCTCCCACTTTCTCAGCCAGAATCACTGGAATTACCTCACACATCTCACTTTCAATCACTGGTAAGTCCTGTTGGCTTAGCATTCAAACTATATCCACAACCGAACCAATACTCTAACTATATCTAACCACTACTGCCACCTTCCTCATCCAAGTCACCACTGCTGCTTTTGCCTGGATTATCACAATAGTAAATTAACTAGTCTCTCTCAGCCTCTTACCATTAGCAGCCAGGGTAATTCTGTTGAAACTTAAAATGGATCAGATCATATCTCTGCTCTGCATAAAACCCTCTGATGGCTTATCTCATTCAGAATAAAAGCCAAGTCCTTACAGTGGCCTACTCGTAAGGCCATATACGGTCTGTGCATCGCTCCAAACTTTTCTTTTTGATCTCTTCACCTACTATGCTCCCTCCCCTGCTCATTCTGTTCTAGCCACTGAAAGTGAAATGCAGGCTACTGTGTATAAAGGTCTGGTGATTGGGCAGAGGCAACAATCACTAAACAGAAAAGGACTGTCATGCAGGGCCAGGCCTCATCAATGTGGTCAGAACACAGCATCTTGGGCTAGACTATCTTGTGTGCTTACTCTCTGCTTGAAGACCAAATTGAACAGTGTGTGCATTTAGACTTCTCCTGCAAAGCCATCCAGGCGCTCCCCTCTCACATGCCACAGGCACTTCCTGGTTGAGGGGCACCCTCCAAGCCTGGATGTCCCTATTCTGGGGTGACCACGTCAAGATTGTGCCTTCTCTTTGTTAATTACCTTGGTGTTTATTTCCTTAGTCTCCTGAAAGTTTTCTGAGTGTTTTCAGATGGGGCTACGGTTGGGATGCAGATAAATTCTGGTGGCACACAACAGGGTGAAGCTTCCTTTGATGGACTCAGAGTCCAAACACACAGGCTCTGGAAAGGTAACTCACCTGCCATATGGCAGCAAAAACAATGATAACCATAGGCAACAAACCTTGCAACAAAAAATTAAGAAAACTTGATGTCCCACACAACGGACAGGCCCCAGGACAGCTGTCTGTCCAGGAAGGGCCACTTAGTGGTGTTGAACTCAAGCTCTGGGGCCAGACATCCAATCCTGGTCCTCTCATTTCATTGCTGCATTGACTTGAGAAATTTCAAACCGGGCTTTGGTTTACCACATTGTAAAATGGGAGTCATATTCACTTTGCAGGGTAGAAGAGATGGCTAAGTCAAACTAGGCAGTATATGCAAAGTGCCCAGCCCAGCAAAGCTCTATCTATGGTACATTTTATGACCATGGGAGAGACACAGCAGACATTATAAATACAAAGAAACTTTTTTTTGTATTTACAAAATACAAAATATTTTTTAAATATTTATAAAATACAAAATATAAAAAATATATTTAAAAAATTTTTGTATGTATAAAAAAGGCCCATTGTAATTTAGATTCTAAGACTCATATAGAAGCTACATTTTCCCGGTCAATAATTTAGATGTTCAGTGGTTCAAAATTTTGATTAATAATAAGTTTTGAAATTAATATGAGCATAGATGATTTTCATAAACATGTGTACCATTTATCAGACCTCTTATAGAATTAGGCCCAGCCCTAGACCTTTGAAAACTCAGATCCTGACAAAACCACAGAAGATAATTTGGGTCAATCTCTCCATGTTCCCTTCACTTCTTACTCTCCTCCTGCCACTCTGACCCTCAAAAACCTCACAGAGCACTTGCTATTTACACATACAGTAGTCTCAGGCCTCAACACTGTGTTAGGAACCTCAGTGCAGTAGGAGGAACACATGTAGATCGGTAACCTATGACATGGGATGCAATCTCTTCCCTTTATAAAACTCTTTAAAAGTCTCCTGCTCTTCTCTAAATAATAACAAAAGCTTTACAATAGGTGCTGGCAGGGCAGCAGAATAGCTAGCCAGGTGTCACATGCTCAGGGCAGGAAGCAGAGTGGACAGGGCAGGGGACCGACGCAAGGGGAGAGGCCCTTGACTGCTATCACTGTCTGCTCTTGGAGGTTCTCCAATGACTCCCCCTACACTTCTGGCCTTTCAGGATTAGGGATAAGAGAATCACAATACTGGGCAAGAATTTGGCCACCTGGCTGTGGAACACATACGGCTGACCAGGGAATTAATGAGGAAATTAGGTTCTCAGACACAAACACCCCATCTGAGAGCTGTAGCTCTGGCCAACTCAGAAGCTTCCTGAGGGAACTATTTACTGCAAGGGTTGGGATGGACACAGCAGTGTGGGGCAAAGAGGGGGTGGGCTGGGAGGAAAAGGGCTTTTGTGGCTGCTGGGAGTTCTGTGATGATAAAAGTAGGATAAGGAATCTCTGTTTCATGCCATAAGAAGTCAGGGAAGGGGGAGAGACCACCCTTCTTGAACCCAGACAATAGGAAAGCTTTTGAACTTAGGACCAAATAATATTGGTGTGGGAGCTAAAGGTCATCTTGAGTGAAATAGGCCCCTGCAGGTCAGCTGCACAGGGTCTTTAACTTTAGGAACATTTGGGCTGCCTTGAAAGACATGTTTATTTAAGTTTATCTAGCTTTCCTACTAGGAAGTCAAAGGAGAGATTAGAGAAGCTGAGAACTGCTGTCTCTGGGGAATGGGGAAAGCACTGATGCTGAGAGCTTATTAGCTCAGATTTGCTGCAACATGCACAAGTTCCAAGCTGCAAGCCTCTCTCTAGCTCATACTCCCCAGATTACCCAGGAGTGAAGTGCCCTTGAGCAGCAGAGGCCCTGAGAAGGTGCCCCAGACCACCTCTTCCCTAGAAACACACCACAGGCTCACAGCCCTGAGACCATGACACCTTTGTTCCCTATCTAGAGGTGTGGGACTGGATAAATTATTTCAAACAGAAGGGTAGAGAAACAGTCAAGGAAGAGCACCATTTTATGTTTTAGTTTCTTGTACAAAAAAGATTCCGTTACTAGAAAAGTAAGTTTGAAAGCCACCAGGCAGACTCACTCTTGCCCAGAGCCCTCTTTACTCTTTCCTGGGTCATACCAGCTCACTGGAATTGCACGGGTGCAGTCTGCAAATGCCTTCACTCAGCCAGCGTTGTCAGGCCCTGTGCCAAGCACTGGAGATGCAACAGTGGGAATGATTTCTACCTTCAGAGAACGTACAGTTTAGTGGGGGAGATGGCTGTTAATGAAATTAAATACATACATGTAGAACTGCATTGTGATAAATGCAATGAAGATGATATAAATGGTAATATGAGAGCAAACAGCAGGGACCTGACCTGGACTGGGGATAAGAGAAGGTGTCCCAAGTTACTGGTGTTTGGGGGTTTAAATTAGTTGGGTCAGGTGTTGGAACAAACCTCTTGTTATCTCAAGAGCACATAGGGAAAAGGTTAGCAAACTCAGTTTGTCTAACAGAGCACACCAGTGCAAAGAACAGGGTGTCGAAACCTATCTTTTAGTTACAGATTTTAGAAAACATTCAACCATGGCAAAGATGTTGGGGGCACTTTGCACGTTAAAATACACTTTCCTGAAGTACTTCTAAACTGAGAAATAAAACATATTTGGTCCCTCCCTCTCCTTTAAGGAATTCATGGGAAAGCTTTAAGGATGACATCTGAGGTGAAAGAAGATGAAAAAAAAATGGTCAGGGAAAAGTAGAAAATAAGATGCTACAGAAAGAGCTGTGATATGAAACTTAAGTCTGACAGTGAAATTTAGGAAAAGCTAATACAAATAAGGGCCAGAAACAATCTTTATTGCCTAAGAAGTGAGGTAAGAATATAATGATCTAACAAGCTGAGAAAAATGCAATTTTGTCTATAGAACTAAGACTTAGGTATAACCTTAATGATCTGGGCCTCTGTTTCTTTAACTGAAAATGAAGCTGTTGGATTAGATCAGTGGTTCTCAGTCCTTAGTGTGCATAAAAATCACCTGGAAGCCTTGTTCAAATATAGATTGCATCCCCAGAGATTGATGTCTGGGGTGGGGCCTGAGAATTTGGATTTATAACAGGTCCCCAGGTGGTGCTGAGGCTGCTGGTCCAGGGACCGCACTTTGAGAGCCACTGAACGAACCTGATGCTCTCTCCACTAAGACTTAGATATAACCTTAATGATCTGGGCCTGACACTTCTGATTTTATGCCTGTGAATGCCAGAAGAAAATACAGTACTACTGACCAGCATGAAAGGTTTCAGGAGAAAAACTGTCTGTCACCTATATCCTTATAGCTGCAAATCTATATCAGAGCTTCTCAGGCTCTATGGCTTACCTTTTGTAATGCTTAGCATAGCACAGTGCAAGAAGATTCCTTAACCAAATTGAAGCTTCCGATGACTTCAATAAACTTCTCATGGGTTCAAGATCTGAAGAGCTGAACTAAAATTAAGAGTATTTCAACAGCCTTGGAGCTAAGTAATTATGTCTTTTTTCCAGCTTTAAAAAGATTGAGGATCTAAAGCTTACATCCTTAGAAAAATATACTCTTAATGCGTATATATATATTCACACATGGGAATACACAGAGTTAGGTGGAATGGCAGGGAGGGTCTTTTGGGATATTGACTCTGAGAACTTTCAAATATGTTGCATTGTTGCAACTAGCAATGAATGTCCCTGTCCTCTTCTCCATCTGAGCAGTGTACAAGCATCAGACACTTCCAGAGTTTTATAGGTGGAAAAAAATGGGTCCTGCTTTCAAGGCATTCATTTAAACATAGTTCACCAAACTACAGAAAAGTTTTTCACATCTGAGGTGACTCAGAATGCTTAGTTCAATTTTTAGGCTACATTCAACTCACTGAACATTTACCTAATAAATATCCAGGGAGGAATCCTACTATTTATTTTTAAAAAAATCTCTTCCATGTGGGACAACAGGAAAGCCTGGCTTTCCCTTGTAATATGATGCCAGTGTCTTTTCTGGTCAGCACTTGAAGGCAGTCATATTATCAGGCTGGCAAAGCAAAACAGGGCAGGAGTGGATACCCCCATTTCACAGGGGTCCAGGGAGATTGAGTGGGACAGAAATAGGACCCGAAGTGGGGTTTGATGTGATGGTCAGTTTGCTGCTCTAGCCTATAAACAGTCTGTGTAACTGACACCCAGTCCTTCGGGAAAACTGGAGGAGATCTCCTGGCCATTTCCACATCTGCTGAAGTCAAGTCAATCTTTCTTACTAGAAAAAAATGAAAGCACACAGGAGTGAACTTCATGGTTATAACCTGCTCAGTGACTCCTCTGGGACCTGACTAGGCAGTCCTGAAGGCAGGTCAAACTGACACAGGCTCTTCCAGCTCCACCTACTTGGCCCTGGGATTGTGTACCTGCAAGGACAGACCAAGGACCCTCATTCACCTCCTCCTTTTCCTGACAGCAGGGATGCAGAGAAAAGACTGACAGCCCTGCTTCACTGGGTGCTGGGACACAAGATCCCAGAAGTCTCTGGTCATCCTTGTCCTTCCTGTTTATATTAAATAGCTCAAAGCCAGTGTTTCTTGTACCAGGAACAGCAGACTTGTGGTCAGAGAATCCAGAGATTTCCTCTTTCTTCCTACATGCTTGGAAATGGTCTCTGTGGGGACCATAAAATTCAAAACTGAGAGCTTCTAGAACCTTGTCTTTGGACACACTCGGCCTCACCAGCCTGAATTCATGCCACAGGGATAGCAATAAGTCAAGTGACCATGGTAGCCTGATTCCCCTTGAACCAGCTTTCTGTTAAAGTATTAGCATAGGTCTACTTCTAAACTCAATGTGGAGCCATTATCTGTCCTACTAAGAAGCTAGTGGCCAATGAATTGCTCCAATGTCACACATCCTTAGAGAGCTCTCTGGAAAAGACAAACCATCTACAATTTTTGGCCAAGATTTACATGTTGCAAACCAACAACCAGAAAGATTCATGTTCAGACTCATGTTCTTGTTCACCTCACCTATCCTTTCCAATTTACTGGGCCAGAAGTAACAGGCATTCTCTTTTCAGAAAAAGAGAGAGACAAATACCAGAGCCCTGGACCCTCTAGCACCACGGCGGTAATCAGCCTATGGCATACCAGTTCCTGAACCCAGAGATCTCTGACCACATCAGAGAGGAACTTGGTTCCTATTACCTTACATAAAACAATTACTCTGTTAACTAAATATACGCCACCTGAATAATTACTTAAGTCTTTTCTCATTTACCTCGTTACTTGTGTTATTTCCAGTCTCTTTAATAGGACTGTGAGATCTGAAGGCAAGGAGGGCTCTGATCCAATACTGCTTTGAATGTCCAGAATGACATCAAGACAGTGCCTGGCACATGGGCGGTATTAAAAACAATGGCTGGATGAATGTTTACTGGCTTGTTTTCCTATTAAATTAGATTCTGATTAATATTAGACAAAATAGAAGAATCTGCCTACAGTTGACAGGAAAGAGAAGCCCAACAGGAGCCACAGAACTTCTCTGTAAGCCTAGCGCATCGAGAGCCTTCCTGACTTCTGGCCACAGGGGATCGCAAAGTTTAACAGGAAGGGTGTGTGCTCAATCCAGTCAAGGACTGACCAAACATGGGAAATAGCAGCCTTGCTACACACCCTCTTCTCCTTTCAGTGATGCTGTATGACACAGAAATGGAAGAACAATGCACTAATTACAACCAATTTCTGACTTAAGAGACACAAAACTTCACAATGCCTGAAATGCAATAATCTCTAGACCATGTGATAGGCCTACTCTTAAGGCATTTGCTTAATTTTTGCTTAAGGGTTTACTTATAGAAGGTGGGAAAGGCTGTGGATTTCCTGGCCACTGCAGCACTCCTTCCCACAGCTGTGAGACTCCCCCAAATACCCTCCTCTAGCCCTGCTCCAGGGAGGAGTGCTCTCCCAGAGTACTACCACCTGCAGACCCACGCTCAAGGACCACCCAGGACCACAGGAAAGCAGTGACCCTCAAAAACCATCCAGAGGGAGACACAACCTGCTTGTACTATGGCCTGACAGTCCATACCTAGAGCCTTCACAGATATTTGCCGGGTGAGTGGAGGGGGGATGTTGATGCACACCAGATCCACGTCTTGATGCAGCAAGATGTCATCGGTCCGGCTAGTATAGAAGGTGATGTTCATCTCCTCAGCAAGCTGCTTTGCCTCCTCCTCGGTCTTCCCCCACAAGGCTTCCACGGTGAACCCTTCTGCCCTCAGCAGCGGGACCAGCACCCGGGCAGAGCTGCCAGTACCAAACACGCCCACTCCTGGGAGCATCTTCATGCTGGCTCCTCTGTTCATGAGCTCATCTCCTCACAAGAGCCTCCAGCATGAATACGACCTTCCCATAGTCCTGGTCAGACATGGTCCCTAGAACAGCAAGCATTACACTGGCTATTAGTGGAGGGCACACTCAAATGAGGCTCCTTTCTGGGCTTATTCAGAAGTAACAAGTTCTCGGCCACAAAAGCACAAATGAAATACTGCTCCAAAAGGAAAGGCTGCAGAAGCTTTTCCTGTGGAGACGTAAGGATATTAGCAATACCCATCTGCTGGAAAGAGGAAAAGTGAAAAATAAGTAAAGCCTGGGTTCACATCCCTGTTCCATTACTTAATTTTCTGTGTGACTCTGGCTAAACCATTTAACCTCCAGGGCCTTAACTATAAAAATTCCATGCTTCCATGATACTATATTACAGAAAGAAAAAGAAGAATGGGAAACAAAAACCAGTAAAAGATGAAAGAGAACTACTTAGGTGCTATACAGATTATAATTTAAAAAACTGTAACAACCATAAGAAAATGTTCATTAGAAACAAAAAATTACCAACACACTTTTTTTCAACTACTGGCAACAGCAAGGATGTTTAAAATTATTTTTTTGGTATAAGATATTCACTCCAACATTGACTATGACAGTGAAAAACTGAAAAACAATCTAGATGTCCGATTAGCAGTAATGGGTTAAATAACACTATGGAGTAACTGAAAATCATGGGTCAGAAAGCCCTCAATGACCTGAAAAACACTGGCATATCCTCATTAAAAAGGGGGGAAATGAAACAGTATGTGAATGATGTCAATTAAAAAAAGTACAAAAGTATATGTGGACGAGAACATAAAAGGACATCTGTATCTATAAACATGTTGCACACATAACAGTAGATGGACCAGAATACATCTGAATTTAATAATCACTACTTGGTTTGATGGGATTATGGATGATTCTTGATTTTTGGATCTTTGCCAAATTTTCCACAATAAATGATGTCTTACTGTGGAGTTTTTCCTTTTGATCACAAGGGTGATAAAATGAAATAAAGAACAAAACCAAACCAAAGTCTGCTTGGACACCAAGAAGAGACTTACGTGTGCTCAGGGTATCAGGTGTTCCCATACAGCACCCCCTCAGCTAAACCAGTGGTCCTCAACCTGTGTATTAGGGTCACAGGTTAAGCCCAGACTCTCTGAATCAGACTGTGGGGATGAGGTTGTAGCACCTTAATCTTTTTGTAGTAAAATATATATAAAATTTACCATCTTAACCATTTTTAAGTTTACAGTCCAGGGGTATTAAGTACACTCATATTGTTGTGCAGCCATCACCACCATCCACCTCCAAAACTCTTCATCTTGCAAAACCGAAACTGTGTGCTCATTCAACACTAACTCATTCCAACCCCTCCCCACAGGCCCTGGTAATCACCGTTCTATTATCTGTCTCTGTGAATCTGACTTCTCTAGGTACTTCACGTAAGTGGAATCATACAGTATTTGTCTTTTTGTGACTAGCTTATTTCACTGAGTATGTCCTGAAGGTTCATCGTGTTGTAGCACATGTTGCAGAATGTCCTCCCTTTTTTTCAGGTTGACTAATATTCCACAGTGTGTATACATCACATTTTGTGTATCCATTCATCTATCCATGGACAGTTGGGTTGCTTTCATGTTTTAGCTACTGTGAATAATCCTGCTATGAACAAGAGAACAAATATCTCTTTGAGACCCTGCTTCCAATTCTTTTGGGTATATACTCCAAACTGGAATTGCTAGACCACATGGTAAATCTGTTTTTCTGAGGAACCACCAAACCATCTTCCACAGGGGTTGTACCACTTTATTTAATTAATTTATTTATTTTAATACTTTATTTTGGTATGACTAATCTACAATTACACGTGCAATATTATGGTGATTAAACTACCCCCTTTATCAGGTCCCCCCCACCAACCCCATTACAGTCATTGTCCATCAGCATAGTGAGATGCTATAGAGTCACTACTTGTCTTCTCTGAGTTGTACAGCCCTCCCCGTGCCCCCCCAAAATTACATCTGCTAATTGTAATGCACCTTTTTCCCCCTTGTCCCTCGCTTCCCACCCATCCTACCCAGTCCCTTTCCCTTTGGTAACTGTTAGTCCATTCTTGGGTTCTGTGAGTCTGCTGCTGTTTTGTTCCTTCAGTTTTTTTCTTTGTTCTTATACTCCACATATGAGTGAAACATTTGGTACTTGTCTTTTTCAGCTTGGCTTATTTCACTGAGCATAATACCCTCTAGCTCCATCCATGTTGTAGCAAATGGTAGGATTTGTTTTCTTCTTATGCCTGTATAATATTCCATTGGGTATATGTACCACTTCTTCTTTATCCATTCACCTACTGATGGACATTTAGGTTGCTTCCATTTCTTGGCTATTGTAAATAGTGCTGCAATAAACATAGGGGTGCATATGTCTTTTTCAACCTGGGCTGCTGCATTCTTAGGGTAAATTACTAGAAGTGGAATTCCTGGGTCCAATGGTATGTCTATTTTGAGTTTTTTGAGGAACCTCCGTACTGCTTTCCAAAATGGTTGAACTAATCTCCATTCCCACCAGCAGTGTAGGAGGGTTCCTGTTTCTCCACATCCTCGCCAACATTTGTTGTTGTTTGTGTTTTGGATGTTGGCCATCCTCACTGGTGTGAGGTGATATCTCATTGTGGTTTTAATCTGCATTTCTCTGATGATTAGCGATGTGGAGCATCTTTTCATGTGCCTGTTGGCCATCTGAATTTCTTCTGTAGAGAAGTGTCTATTCATGTCCTCTGCCCATTTCTTAATTGGATTCTTTACTTTGTTTGTTGAGGGGCGTGAGTGCATTATATATTTTAGACATAATTTATGAATCGGATATGTCATTTATGAATACATTCTCCCATATTGTATGATGTCTTTTTTGTTCTACTGATGGTGTCCTTTGCTGTACAGAAGCTCTTCAGCTTGATATACTCCGATTTGTTCATTTTTGCTTTTCTTTCCCTTGCCCGGGGAGATATGTTCATGAAGAAGTTGCTCATGTTTATGTCCAAGGGATTTTGCCTATATTTTTTTCTAAGAGTTTTATGGTTTCATGACTTACATTCAGGTCTTTGATCCACCTTGAGTTTACCTTTGTGTATGGGGCTAGACAGTAGTCCAGTTTCATTCTCTTACATGTAGCTGTCCAGTTTTTCCAACACCAGCTGCTGAAGAGGCTGTCATCTCCCCATTGTATATCCAAGGCTCCTTTACCAAATATTAATTGACTGTACATGCTTGGGTTAATGTTTGGATTTTCTATTCTGTTCCACTGGTCTGTGAGTCTGTTTTTGTGCCAATACCAAATTGTCTTGATTACTGTGGCTTTATAGTAGAGCTTGAAGTCAGGGAGCGTAATTCCCCTGTTTTATTCCTCCTTCTCAGGATTGCTTTGGCTATTCAGGGTCTTTTGTGGTTCCATATGAATTTTAGAATTATTTGTTCCAGTTCATTGAAGAATGCTGTTGGTATTTTGATCGGGATTGCGTTGAATCTGTAGATTGCTTTAGGTAGTAGAGCCATTTTGACAATATTTATTCTTCCTAGCCAAGAGCATGGGATGAATTTCTATTTGTTAGTGTCCTCTTTAATTTCTCTTAGGAGTGTCTTGTAGTTTTCAGAGTACAGGTCTTTCACTTCCTTCATTACGTTTATTCCTAGGTATTTTATTCTTTTTGATGCAATTGTGAATGGAATTGTTTTTCTGATTTCTCTTTCTGTTAGTTCATCGTTAGTGCATAGGAAAGCAACAGATTTCTGTGTGTTAATTTTGTATCCTGCAACTTTGCTGAATTCAGATATTAGTTCTAGTAGTTTGGGAGTGCGGTCTTTACAGTTTTTTTATGTACAGTATCATGTCATCTGCAAATAGTGACAATTTGACTTCTTCTTTACCAATCTGGATGCCTTGTATGTCTTTGTTGTGTCTGATTCCCATGGCTATGACCTCCAGTACTATGTTGAATAACAGTGGAGAGAGTGGGCATCTCTGTCTTGTTCCCGATCTTAGATGAAAAGCTTTCAGCTTCTCGCCATTAAGTATGATGTTAGCTGTGGGTTTGTCATATATGGCCTTTATGATGTTGAGGTACTTGCCGTCTATACCCATTTTGTTGAGAGTTTTTATCATGAATGGATGCTGAAATTTGTCAAATGCTTTTTCAGCATCTATGGAGATGATCATGTGGTTTTTGTTCTTCTTTTTGTTGATGTGGTGGATGATGTTGATGGATTTTCGAATGTTGTACCATCCTTGCATCCCTGGGATGAATCCCACTTGACCATGGTGTATGATCCTCTTGATGTATTTTTGAATTTGGTTTGCTAATATTTTGTTGAGTATTTTTGCATCTACGTTCATCAGGGATATATTGGTCTGTAATTTTCTTTTTTGGTGAGGTCTTTGCCCGGTTTTGGTATTAGAGTGATGCTGGCTTCATAGAATGAGTTTGGAAGTATTCCCTCCTCTTCTATTGTTTGGAAAACTTTAAGAAGAATGGGTGTTATTTCTTCTCTATATGTCTGGTAGAATTCAGAGGTGAATCCATCAGGTCCGGTGGCTTTGTTCTTGGGTAGTTTTTTGATTACCGCTTCAATTTTGTGGCTGGTGATTGGTCTGTTTAGTTTTTCTGTTTCTTGCTTGGTCAATCTTGGGAGGTTGTATTTTTCTAAGAAGTTGTCCATTTCTTCTATGTTTTCCAGCTTGTTAGCATATAGATTCTCATAATATTCTCTTATAATTCTTTTTATTTCTGTGGGGTCCGTCGTTATTTTTCCTTTCTCATTTCTCATTCTGTTTATGTGTGTAGATTCTCTTTTTCTCTTAATGAGTCTGGCTAGGGGTTTATCTATTTTGTTTATTTTTTCAAAGAACCAGCTCTTGGTTTCATGGATATTTTCTATTGTTTTATTCTTCTCAATTTTATTTATTTCTTCTCTGATCTTTATTATGTCCCTCCTTCTGGTAACTGTGGGCCTCATTTGTTCTTCTTTTTCCAATTTCAGTAATTATGTGTTTAGACTATTCATTTGGAAATGTTCTTCTTTCTTTAGATAGGCCTGGATGGCAATATATTTTCCTCTTAGAACTGCCTTTGCTGCGTCCCACAGAAGTTGTGGCTTTGTGTTGTTGTTGTCATTTGTCTCCATATATTCTTTGATTTCTGTTTTGATTTGGTCTTTAACACATTGATTAATTAGGA
This sequence comes from Smutsia gigantea, assembly GCA_032199065.1. Classification (NCBI taxonomy): domain Eukaryota; kingdom Metazoa; phylum Chordata; class Mammalia; order Pholidota; family Manidae; genus Smutsia; species Smutsia gigantea. The sequence continues at coordinate 14,425 of JAVSCE010003284.1, forward strand.
GAATGTTGTTAAGTCTCCATGTATGTTAGCTTTTTTGTTTTCTTTCTAAGATTTAATTCTAGTTTTATACATTTATGATCTGAGAAGTTGGTTGGTGGAATTTCAATATTTTTGAATTTACTGAGCTTCTTTTTGTGGCCTAGTATGTGGTCTATTCTGGAAAATGTTCCATGTGCACTTGAGAAGGATGTGTATCATGTTGCTTTTGGGTGTAGTTCTGTAGATGTCTGTTAGGTCCATCTAGTGTGTTGTTCAGTGCCTCTGTGTCTTTACTTATTTTCTGTCTGGTTCATCCGTCCTTTGGAGTGAGTAGTGTGTTGCAGTCTCCTACGATGAATGCATTGCTGTCTGTTTCGTCCTTTAATTCTGTTAGTGTTTGTTTCACATATGCAGGCGCTCCTGTGCTGGGTGCATATATATTTATAATGGTTATATCTTCTTGTTGGACGACCCCTTTATTATTATGTAATGTCCTTCTTTATCTCTTGCTATTTTCTTCGTTTTGAAGTCTATTTTGTCTGATACAAGTACTGCAACACCTGCTTTTTTTCCCTTGTTGTTTGCATGAAATATCTTTTTCCATCCCTTCACTTTTAGTCTGTGTATATCTTTGGGTTTGAGGTGAGTTTCTTGTAGGCAGCATATAGATGGGTCTTGCTTTTTTATCCATTCTGTTACTCTGTGTCTTTTGATTGGTGCATTCAGTCCATTTACATTTAGAGTAATTATTGATAGATATGTACTTACTGCCATTGCTGGCTTTAGATTCGTGGTTAACAAAGGTTCAAGGGTTGCTTCTTTACTATCTAACAATCTAACTTAAGTTTCTTGTTAAGTTATTGTAAACACCGTCTGATGTGTCTTTATTTCTCTCCCTTCTTATTCTTCCTCCTCCATTCTTTATATACTAGGTGTTTTATTCTTTGCCTTTAGTTAGTATTTGGATGGTCCACTTTCTTTGCTATGATTTTATTTTCTCTGGTGACATCTTTTTAGCCTTAGAAGTGTTTCCCTCCAGAGCAGTTCCTTTAACATGTCCTGTAGAGGTGGTTTATGGGAGGCAAATTCTCTCAGCTTTCTCTTGTCTGGAAATTGTTTAATCCCTCCGTCATATTTAAATGATAATCGTGCTGGATACAATATTCTTGGTTCGAGGCCCTTCTGTTTCATTACGTTAAATACATCATGCCATTCTCTTCCGGCCTGTAAGGTTTCTGTTGAGAAGTCTGATGATAGTCTGATGGGTTTTCCTTTGTAGGTGATCTTTTTTCTCTCTCTAGCTGCCTTTAATACTGTGTCCTTATCTTTGATATTTGCCATTTTAATTATTGTATGTCTTGGTGTTGTCTTCCTTGGGTCCCTTGTGTTGGGAGATCTGTGGGCTTCCATGGACTGCGAGACTATTTCCTTCCCCAGCATGGGGAAGTTTTCAGCAATTATTTCTTCAAAGACACTTTGTATCCCTTTTTCTCTCTCTTCTTCCTCTGGTACTCCTATAATGCGAATATTGTTCCATTTGGATTGGTCACGCAGTTCTCTTAATATTCTTTCATTCCTAGAGATCCTTTTATCTCTCTTTGCTTCAGCTGCTCTGTATTCCTGTTCTCTGATTTCTATTCCATTAACAGTCTCTTGCATCTCGTCCAGTCTGCTGCTAAGTCCGTCGATCGCTTGTCTCATTTCTGCATTGTCTTTCCTCACTTCCCTCACTTCCTCCCTCAGCTCTTGCATATTTCTCTGTAGATCCATCAATGGTTATGACTTTTATTCTGAATTCTTTTTCGGGAATGTTGTGCATTTCCATCCCTTCAGGCTCCCTCTCAGGTGTTGTCTGGGTCTGGGTGAGCTTGGTCTGTACCATATTCCTCTGTCTTTTCATGTCGATAGAAGTGGTCGCTGGTAGATGCCATGTATGTCAGCTGGGCTCTTTAAGACTTTTAAAAAAACAAACAAAAACAAAAACAAACAGAAAAAGAAGGAAGAGAAAGAAAAGAGAAAAAGAAGACAGAAAGAAAAGAAAAAAAAGAAAAAGGGGGTTAAAAAAAAAGCACCCACCCAGAGTGGATTCTGTAAGGATGCTGTAGGTGTCCCTGTTGCTCCACTATTCCACAGCCGTGGTCACGCCGCTCTTTGTAGCTCTGGCCAGGGCGGGAACGAATGGGAGGCTATTGTTCTCTGTGTAAAGTTTTAGTGTGGCTGCTACCTTTTCTCAGTCACCAGCGAAGGGTTCCAAAATTCCTCAGGACTCCCAGCCCACTAGGCTGAGCGTGCCTGGGTGATCGTGTTCCCTCGCTGGGCCCCCTGCCTCTCCAAGACTGCTAAAAACAGCGCGCGGTTTTCTCTTGTCCCGGGGTGCCCGCTACATGGACCCAGTCGCATTCCCAGCTCAAAGCCTGCACCTTTTGCCTCTCCAATATCCGATGCACCGCGTGATGTGTGTCAGTGCTCCCAGCGCACATCACCAGGGCTGGTTATTTCGCGGGCCTGTTCTTCCACTCCCTCCCGGCTATGAATCCTCTTCTCCCGCCGGTGTGCTGGGGTTGGGGAAGTCCTTGGGTCCCGCCGAGACGCAGCTCCGTATCTTATCTGCTTCGCGGGGTGCCAAGTCCTCTCAGGTGCAGATGCAGGTTGTGCACTGTGCTATAAATTCTGGTCTCTCTTTTAGGAGTAGTTGTATTTGCTGTATTTTCATACATTTATATAGTTTTGGGAGGAGATTTCCGCCACCCTGCTAACGCCACCATCTTCCCGGAACTCTCGGTTGTACCACTTTAAATAATAATTTTATAAACACCTGACAATACCTTAGTCTATCAGTTATCTTATAAAAATTGGAGTATTTCTGATCTTGGTCACCACAAATCACCATTTAAAAAACATTTTATGAAAATGTATGACTTCACCATTCTTCTTTAGTCCACGTTAACATTGCTTCGCTTGCATATCTTCACAGATCAGAGTCAACCCATCTGTCAGTTTAATAGAGACATGACATTCCTTTTGTAAATGCATTCTCCAACTGTGAGCACCTCCCCATCTATGACATCCTCCCACCTTTCTGGTCATTTCTGAGGGCCACTATTTGGCTTCCCTGTTCAACGAGCTCCTTCAAGGCATTCTCTTTTCCCTTGTTCCACATGCCTTCTTTACTACTCATATCCAAGGTTTTAACTACTATTCTAGTGACTGCCAAATCTGCAGCACAAGCCCAGCTTTCTCTTTAGAGCTCCACACCCATATATTCTATTCCTACAAGCTCCATAAAATCCACAGAGCCCAAATCTGAACAGAAGCAGTAAAATGAGATGGTGAGAGCACATAAAGTGAAGTGAAGGCATCAGAGATATCTAGGTTCAAGTTCTGGTTTCACCAAGTTCTTAGCTGAATGCAACCTTTCTCATGGGTAAAACAGGTCTAATACTATATAGCTCTCAGGATCTTTTGAAGATTAAATGAGGTCCTGTTAAAAGTGCCTAGCAAAGTGTCTATAGCCAGCATTTAATAATTATCAAAAACCTTCCCTTCAAATGCTTGCTTCTTAAATTCTTTGTCTCATGGAATGCCACCACCATCAATTCAGTGCCTCAACCCAGAAAGCTGGCCAGCACCCCCAACTTCTTGATTCCCTTACCTATACAGGTAATTTCTTATCACATATTGTTGATCCTACCTCTTTACTAGCTCTTAAATCCACTTCTTTGCCATCTCTTCTGCCACTGCCCTAGTCTAGCCACCAGTACCATTCACCTGGATGACTGCAACAACTTTCTATTTGATCTCTCTTGTCTCTATCTTTTTTTCATTCATCCATTCCTCACACTGCAGAGAGACCCCTTTCTGAAATGAAAATGGGATTACATCACTCCCTTCTTTTTTGAACACTTCAGTGACTTCCCATTGGACTTAGTGTGAGGGCCAAATTCTTTATTATGACTTACTTGCAGGGTCCTGCATGATCCAGAAATCTTAAGTCAGGTCCAGCTTTGTGCAGGGTCACTTTCAAGGATTATCTCCAAGAGAGATGAGCTTCAGAACCCATACTTAGATAACCCAGTAAGAAGACTCCTCTGTGAAATTATTAACTATAAACCAGTTAAAAGTTGGGGAGACAGTTACTCAAAATGACAAGACTGGCTGCAGAGCAACTGATGATAAATGTTTTTCTTTCTGGGAGAACAGTAGAGAACAGTTGTTTATTGAGACCTTTTTAGATTCTATTAATGTAATATCATCTCACAAAAACTTGTATATGAATGTTCATAGAATTATTTATAATGGCCAAAAAGTGAAAACAAACCCAAATGTCCATCAACTACTGAATGGGTAAACAAAATGTGGTATATCCCTTAAATACAGTATTACTCAGCCAAAAAAAGCAATGAAATATTTATACAAGCTATATAACATGGATGAACCTTGAAAACTTTAAGCATAGTAAAAGAAACTTATCATAGAAGGTCATATATTGTATGATTCCATTTATATATAATGTTTAGAAACAGGAAAATCTATGGAGACAGAAAGTAATGGTAGGGGGTAGAAGGAGAGAGGAATTGAGAGGCATAGAAGCCCAACTTTACTCTTCTACATGTGGTTATTCATTTCTAGTACCATTTGTTGATTCCCTCAGAATGACCTTGGTGGCCTTGTTGAAAATCAATTTGTCATAAATGTACAGGTTTAGTGATGGACTGTCAACTTTTTTTACCCTGATCTATGTCTATCCTAATGCCAGTACCACCCTGTCTTGATTATTTTAAGTTTTATAGTAAGTTCTGAAATCAGTAAGTGTGAGTCTTTCAACTTTATTCTTTTTCAATGTTGTTTTGGCTATTCTGGGTCCTTTGCATTTTCCTATGAATTTTTAGAACCAGTTTGTCAATCTGGGATTTTGACAGTTTGCTTTGAATCTGTAGTTCAATTTGAGGTATACTGTTGTCTTAATATTAAATATTCTGATTCAGAACATAGGATGCCTTTCCATTTATTTAGGCCTTAATTTCTTTTTTTAAATAATTTATTTTGGATCATTAATCTACAATTACATGTGCAATATTATGATTATTAAACTACCCCCTTCAACAGGTCCCCCCCACCAACCCTATTACAGTCACTGTCCATGAGCGTAGTGAGATGCCACAGAATCACTATGTCTTCTCTGAGTTGTACAGCCCTCCCCGTGCTCCCCCAACATTACATCTGTAGGCCTTAATTTCTTTCAACAATGTTTTATAGTTTTCAGAGTATAAGTTACACATGTTTTTGTTAAAATTATTTCTAAATGTTTTGTTTGAAGCTATTAAAAAAAGAATTGTTTTCTTAATTTCATTTTCGGATCCAGCATCTTTTTTGCTTCTACTGTAGAAACAAGTGTACTGTGCAAAGTACATGTCTATGTTAGGGGTTGATTTGCCAGTACAGCATCCTGAAGGACACCTGTGCCTTTGTGAACTACTGAAATAAGCATGAGTCTGGCTGCCTCTAACTCTAGGCCCCTGTCAGCTTTCTGCCTCCTCCTGTTTCTACTCCGGGGCTGTGGAGCTTGGCTTGCACCCTGCACTCTACCACTGAGTTTTATCTTTTTTTTTTTTTTTAGGAGAGCAAGGTACAGGCTTTTATTTAGAAATAAAGTGAAAGGACAGAGCTCCCAGCTCATTCCAGGAGGGAACAAGAGAGTCGGGGTGGTGCGTTGTCTAGGGGTTTTATAGGCAGATGAGGATTTTTTGAGAACATGAAAAAAAAGCTTAGGGGTGTGGACTTATTAAGTGGTCTTAGTGATAAGGAAAAATTTACAAGGACAGCAGTCTAGTCCAGGTGGCTCCCTTCTGTTGCTCTTCTTAGCAAAGACAACAGAAACTCCCTTAACTTCCCCCTCCCCTTTACTCCCCGCTCTGCCAGGCACTTACTCCCTAAACCCACTGAGTTTTCTCTTAATCATCTTTCTTCCTGATGATGAATAATGTCTGTGGCCTCCCAGTCACCCCTCTTTCCTCTTTGCTGATAATTCTGCCCTTAGAGGCTTCCCTTGTAATCAGAAAGCAGGTCAGTCCCATGGTATCTTCTATATTGTCATGTCCTGGGTTCCCTTCAGCTATGTTGGTGGCTTTCTGCATTCACAGGTTGTTGTTGTTGTGACTTACAGGTCATGGATAGTCCAGGAGCTGCAGAGGGTCAAATCTGTAGCTCTAGACAAGTAAGATTCTGCTTAAGTGTTGTGGGTCATCAACTACCAACAGCTGGAAGTGAAGGGGAGTGAGAGACAGCCACCCTACACGAGGATGTCCATGTACTCTCTAAATTCATGCCCAGGGCACACTTCCTCCTCGCTCACACCTCATTTCTTTATGTTCTAGTTGTATTTGGGTGTACATTTGTATTGGTGGCTTAAAATAACAAGAATGGATTAGAAGAAATTTTAACAACCTCTGTTTTACTGACACTGACTCAAAGGGTAGTTTCATCAGCACTCATAAAGGGTCATCAGCTGGCCTCTGAGGAAGCCAGATGGCACGAAGCTAGGCAGGCTTGATGACTCGGTATTTCCTGCTCAAGCAGGCAGAGCTGGTTTTCCTCATTTATTTCAGTGACTACCCTTTCCTCACCCCTAGAATTTCCCTACTCCTTGCCCCTAACATTCTTGTAGATACCTCTCATATGCCTCCAAAAATCTCGACAACCTGGCCCCGTTTAGCTCACATGTATTACAATCACCACATGTTAGTCAGGAATGAAGGGTGGGAAGCCATTGACAGGACTGGTTATACATACTTTGACAAGGCTATAGGTTATGATGAAGGTAGCACAGAGGTTAAGTGGCAGGAATCTGCAGCCACCGTGTCTGACTTTAAATCCTGGCTCCATCACTGACCAGTGAGGTAAACTTAGGTAAGTTTCTTAATCATTCCATGTCTATTTCCTCATCTGTAAAATGGGGAAAACTGTATCTACCTATAGGTGAGTTAAGGATTAAATTAGTTAATATTTGTAAATCATTTAAAACAGGGCCTGGCCCATAGTAAGTCACTGCATAGGTCATTTTCAAAAGATTTCTACTACTGACTAAACAGGAAATCCTGTTTTAAAGCCATGTGGGAACATGAAGATAATACTGTGAGCTAATATGCAATGAGAGCAGTAGGCCAGATACTGTTTAGTGTAATATATAGTACATCTCTCTAAGTCCATACAACCCTGTTTTAACAGATAAAAAAAGAGAAGCTCAGAGAGACAAGATTACTTTTCAAGGGTTCCACAGCTGGCTGTGTACGACAGACCTGCACAACCATTTGTGAAACCTTGGGCAGGTTACTTAGCTTCTCTGAGCCTCTATAAAAACAGAGACTTGCATGTGTAGGACAACTTTTCTTTCATCCTTAGTGATGAGTGTGAGCCAGGAAAATTCATTCTGCTGTCTGGCTTGGCAACTGCTTTCCCCAGGTCTACCACTCAAATGAATATTGATCTGTTCACATGTCATGCCTTTAGTGAGAATCTAGCATGGAAGCTGTGGGAGATAAAAAGATGAAAAGACATAGTCCAAATTTATTGGGCAACAAGTCAGAAAGGCAAGTAGTAGCCAGAGCTGGTCACATTAAGTGCTCACCTAAGGAGTTTGGACTTCGATAGATGGGTGTGCCTGATATTCTTGGTCTGCCCTACCTGATCCCCTCTCTGCCCTGCTGTTTCTCAGGAGTCAGAAGGCCAATCTCTAATGATTACATCACCTGGGGTCCAGGCCTTCTGGCTTCCATCTGGGTCCAGCCAGTAGGGAACACCAGGAGGAGATCAGAGAACAAGAAGAGAGAGAGAGATAGATGGATTTATTTATTCTCTGTACTCTCTCCCTACCAGGATGTAGTTCTAGCAGGGGCTGTGTTCCTTGACCAAAGTCACAGTGCCTATTGAGGACTCCTCTCCCATAGCCATAACTTTTGCTGGGTTATGGCAACACCCCCGACTCCTGTCACTTTCTCCATTGTGCCTAGGGTGGTAACACTCATTATCAGCTATAGCCAGTCCCTGAGTACTCCACCATCCCCTGTAGGTTCCCTTTACTGTTTTCACCATTGTAAACAATCTCTTCAGTAAGGAATTTTCAATTAAGCCTTTCAGTGTGCTGGCTGTTTCTTGCCTGGACCCTGAATAATACAGTAAACAATGACAACCATTGAATTTGTATTTGATATTAAGTGGAATAGATTTAGGGGACACTAGACACAAAGAATCAGCTAAGATATCTAGTAATATATAAGGAGGGTTTTATGGAGGCAATAAAAAGGAGCAGACAGCTATCCACAGGATTAGGGATTAGGAGGGGCAAGGGAAGAGAGCCAAAAATGACACTGAACTATAGACCAACATCCTTCATGAACACTGACACAAAATCCTTAGCAAAATATCAGCAAACTGAATTCATCAATGTGTTAAAAGGACAATACATTATGATTAAGAGGGTTTAATACCAGGAATGTAAGGCTGGTTCAACATTCTAAAATCAATTACTGTAATTCACCATATCAATCATAACTAGGGTATTAGACTGCATTAATTAAAAAGGTAAATTAAAACTTATTTAATACAACCACACACCTATTAGACTGTCTGAAATTCAGAAAACCTGATATCAAATACTAGCAAGGCTATAAACTGTTCATCATTGGAGAAAAACGAAAAATAGAACAGCCACTATGGAAAACAGTTTGTCATCTTATGAAGTTAAATATACACTTATTGTATAACCTAACAGTCCCATCTCTAGATATTAACTTATCTAGAAACTTAAGTTCACACAAAAACCTGTATGTGAATGTTTACTTTCTAATGTCTAATAATGGCTTAATTGTAATTGTTGAAACTTGGAGCCATCACAAATGTCCTTCAACTGGTGAAGGGATAAACAGTAATCTATCAACATAATGGAATACCACTCAGCAACAAAAAAGAACAGACCACTGGTGCATACAAGGACACAAAACAATCTCAAATGCATTATGCTAGCTGAAAGATGCAAGGCTAAAAAGGCTCCATGCTGTGTGACTCTATTTACATGATACAAGGGAAAAGGCAAACTATTGGGACAGCAAACAGTGTTTGCCAAGGGTTGGAACTGGGGGCATGGGTTAACTACAATAAGCTGTAAGGAATTTGGGGGTGGTGGTGGTAAAGGAACAGTTCTATACCTTGATTATGGTGGTAGTTACATGACTGCATAAATTTGTCAAAACTTGATTGGACTTCTGGGAAGATGGCGGCATGAGCAGGGCGGCGGAAATCTCCTCCCAAAACCATATATATTTATGAAAATACAACAAATACAACTATGCCTAAAAGAGAGACCAGAAGATATAGGACGGCACCCAGCCTGCAGCTACACCTGAGAGGACTCGGCACCCCGTGAGGCGGGTAAGATACGGAGCCGCGACCCGGCACGACTGAGCACTCCACCACGCCAGTGCACCGGCGGGAGGAGAGGATTCAGAGCAGGGAGGGAATGGAAGTACAGGCCCGTGAAATAACCAGCCCTGGTAATCTGCGCCGGGAGCGCTGACACACATCACGCAGTGTATTGGAGATTGGAGAGACAGAGGGTGCAGGATCTCAGCCTGCAGCACTGGGTCCTCGCAGCCAGCTCCCCGGGAAAAAAGAAAAGTGCAGGGTTTTTTTAGTGGTCTTAAAGAGACAGGAGCCCAACAGAGGAGCAGGATCATCCCAGGACACTCAGTCCAGCAGGCTGGGAGTCCTAGGGAATTTCAGACCCCTTCGCTGGTGACTAGGAAAAAGTTGCCATACTGAGACTTCCCACAGAGATCAACAGCCTCCCATTAGTTCCCGCCCTGGCCAGAGCTACAAAGGGCCCTGCAGAGGGGCACAGCTGCGGCTGCATAATAGTGGAGCAACAGCACCAACTACAGCATCCCAACAGAATCTACTACCGGTGGGCATTTTTTTTTCTCTTTCTTTTCTTTCTTATTTTCTTTTTCTTTTTAAAAATCTTAAAGAGCCCAGCTGACATATGTGTCACCTACCAGTGATCACTTCTATCGCCATGAAAAGACAGAGGAATATGGTACAAACAAAAATTACCCAGACCCAGACAACACCAGAGAGGGAACCTGAAGGCGTGGAAATGCACAACCTTCCTGAAAAAGAATTCAGAACAAAAGTCATAACACTATTGATGGATATGCAGAGAAATATGCAAGAGCTGAGGGAGGAAGTGAGGGAAATGAGGAAAGAAAATGCAGAAATGAGAGAAGCGATCGACGGGCTTAGAAGCAGACTGGACGAGATGCAAGAGACTTGTAATGGAATAGAAATCAGAGAACAGGAACACAGAGAGGCTGAGGCAGAGAGAGAGAAAAGGATCTCTAGGAATGAAAGAATATTAAGAGAACTGTGTGACCAATACAAACGGAACAATATTCGCATTATAGGAGTACCAGAGGAAGAAGAGAGAGAAAAAGGGATACAAAGTGTCTTTGAAGAAATAATTGCTGAAAACTTCCCCATGCTGGGGAAGGAAATACTCTCGCAGTCCATGGAAGCCCACAGATCTCCCAACACAAGGGACCCAAGGAAGACAACACCAAGACATACAATAATTAAAATGGCAAATATCAAAGATAAGGACAGAGTATTAAAGGCAGCTAGAGAGAGAAAAAAGATCACCTACAAAGGAAAACCCATCCGAGTATCATCAGACGTCTCAACAAAAACCTTATAGGCCAGAAAAGAATGGAATGATATATTTAACATAATGAAACAGAAGGGCCTCGAATCAAGAATATTGTATCCAGCACGATTACCACTTAAATATGACAGAGAGATTAAACAATTTCCAGACAAGCGAAAGCTGAGAGAGTTTGCCTCCCATAAACCACCTCTAAAGGATATCTTAAACGGACTGCTCTAGAGGGAAGCACTACTAAGGATAAAAAGATGTCACCAGAGAAAATAAAATCATAGCAAAGAAAGCAGACCATCCAAATACTACCTAAAGGCAAAGAATAAAACACCTAGTATAAAGAATGGAGGAGGAACAATAAGAAGGGAGAAAAATAAAGAAACATCAGACTGTATTTACAATAACGTAACAAGAAACATAAGTTAGATTGTTAGATAGTAAAGAAGCAACCCTAGAACCTTTGGTAACCACGAATCTAAAGCCAGCAATGGCAATAAGTACATATCTATCGATAATCACCCTAAATGTAAATGGACTGAATGCACCAATCAAAAGACATACAGTAATAGAATGGATAAAAAAGCAAGACCCATCTATATGCTGCTTACAAGAGACTCACCTCAAACCCAAAGATATACACAGACTAAAAGTGAAGGGATGGAAAAAGATATTTCACGCAACAACAAGGAGAAAAAAGCAGGTGTTGCAGTACGTGTATCAGACAAAATAGACTTCAAAACGAAGAAGAGTAGCAAGAGATAAAGAAGGACATTACATAATGATAAAGGGGTCAGTCCAACAAGAGGATATAACCATTTTAAATATATATGCACCCAACACAGGAGCGCTGGCATATGTGAAACAAATACTAACAGAATTAAAGGAGGAAATAGACAGCAATGCATTCATTTTAGGTGACTTCAACACACCACTCACTCCAAAGGACAGATCAACCAGACAGAAAATAAGCAAAGACACAGAGGCACTGAACAACTCACTAGAACAGATGGACCTAACAGACATCTACAGAACTCTGCACCCAAAAGCAACAGGATACACATCCTTCTGAAGCACACATGGAACATTTTCCAGAATAGACCACATACTAGGCCACAAAAAGAACCTCAGTAAATTCAAAAAGATTAAAATCCTACCAACCAACTTCTCAGATCACAAAGATATAAAACAAGAAATAAATTTTAGAAAGAAAACAAAAAGGCTCACAAATACATGGAGACTTAACAACATTCTCCTCATTAATCAATGGGTTAATGACCAAATCAAAACAGAAATCAAAGAATATATGGAGACTAATGACAACAACACAAAGCCACAACTTCTGTGGGACGCAGCAAAGGCACTTCTAAGAGGAAAGTATACGGCAATTCAGGCCTATTTAAAGAAGGAAGAACATTCCCAAATGAATAGTCTAAAGACACAATTACTGAAATTGGAAAGAGAAGAACAAATGAGGCCCAAAGTCACCAGAAGTAGGGACATAATAAAGATCAGAGAATAAATAAATAAAATTGAGAAGAATAAAACAATAGAAAAAATCAATGAAACCAAGAGCTGGTTCTTTGAAAAAATAAACAAAATAGATAAATCCCTAGCCAGACTCATTAAGAGAAAAAGAGAATCTACACACATAAACAGAATCAGAAATGGGAACGGAAAAATAACGACGGACCCCATAGAAATACAAAGAATTATAAGAGAATACTATGAAAATATATACGCTAACAAGCTGGAAAACATAGAAGAAATGGAAAACTTCTTAGAAAAATACAACCTTCCAGACTGACCAAGCAAGAAACAGAAAAACTAAACAGACCAATCACCAGGAACAAAATTGAATCGGTAATCAAAAAACTACCCAAGAACAAAACCACCGGACCTGATGGATTCACCTTTGAATTCTACCAGACATATAGAGAAGAAATAACACCCATTCTTCTTAAAGTTTTCCAAAAAATAGAAGAGGAGGGAATACTTCCAAACTCATTCTATGAAGCCAGCATCACTCTAATACCAAAACAGGGGGCAAAGACCTCACCAAAAAAGAAAATTACAGACCAATATATCCCTGATGAACGTAGATGCAAAAATACTCAACAAAATATTAGCAAACCGAATTCAAAAATACATCAAGAGGATCATACACCATGATCAAGTGGGATTCATCCCAGGGATGCAAGGATGGTACAACATTCGAAAATCCATCAACATCATCCACCACATCAACAAAAGAAGAACAAAAACCACATGATCATCTCCATAGATGCTGAAAAAGCATTTGACAAATTTCAGCATCCATTCATGATAAAAACTCTCAACAAAATGGGTATAGACGGCAAGTACCTCAACATCATAAAGGCCATATATGACAAACCCACAGCTAACATCATACTTAATGGCGAGAAGCTGAAAGCTTTTCATCTAAGATCGGGAACAAGACAAGGATGCCTACTCTCTCCACTGTTATTCACCATAGTACTGGAGGTCCTAGCCACGGAAATAAGACAATACGAAGACATACAAGGCATCCAGATTGGTAAAGAAGAATTCAAATTGTCACTATTTGCAGATGACATGATACTCTACATAAAAAATCCTAAAGATTCCATTCCAAAACTACTAGAACTAATATCTGAATTCAGCAAAGTTGCAGGATACAAAATTAACACACAGAAATTTGTTGCTTTTCTATACACCAACGATGAACTAACAGAAAGAGAAATCAGAAAAACAATTCCATTCACAATTGCATCAAAAAGAATAAAATACCTAGGAATAAACCTAACGAAGGAAGTGAAAGACCTGTACCCTGAAAACTACAAGACACTCTTAAGAGAAATTAAAGAGGACACTAACAAATAGAAATTCATCCCATGCTCTTGGCTAGGAAGAATAAATATTGTGAAAATGGCTATACTACCTAGAGCAATCTACAGATTTCAACGCAATCCCTATCAAACTACCAACAGCTTTCTTCAATGAACTGGAACAAATAATTCTAAAATTCATATGGAACCACAAAAGACCCCAAATAGCCAAAGCAATCCTGAGAAGGAGGAATAAAACAGGGGGAATTACGCTCCCTGACTTCAAGCTCTACTACAAAGCCACAGTAATCAAGACAATTTGGTATTGGCACAAAAACAGACCCACAGACCAGTGGAACACAATAGAAAATCCAAACATTAACCCAAACACATACAGTCAATTAATATTGATAAAGGAGCCTTGGATATACAATGGGGAGATGACGGCCTCTTCAGCAGCTTGTGTTGGAAAACTGGACAGCTACATGTAAGAGAATGAAACTGGACTACTGTCTAACCTCACACAGAAAGGTAAACTCAAGGTGGATCAAAGACCTGAATGTAAGTCATGAAACCATAAAACTCTTAGAAAAAAACGTAGGCAAAACCTCTTGGACATAAACATGAGCAACTTCTTCATGAACATATCTCTCCGGGGCAAGGGAAACAAAAGCAAAAATGAACAAGTGGGACTATATGAAGCTGAAAAGCTTCTGGACAGCAAAGGACACCATCAGTAGAACAAAAAGACATCCTACAGTATGGGAGAATATATTCATAAATGACGTATCCGATAAGGGGTTGACATCCAAAATATATAAAGAACTCATGCACCTCAACAAACAGAAAGCAAATAATCCAATTAAGAAATGGGCAGAGGACATGAATAGACACTTCTCCAAAGAAATTCAGATGGCCAACAGGCACATGAAAAGATGCTCCACATCGCTAATCATCAGAGAAATGCAGATTAAAACCACAATGAGATATCACCTCACACCAGTGAGGATGGCCAACATCCAAAACACAAACAACAAATGTTGGCGAGGATGTGGAGAAAAGGGAACCCTCCTACACTGCTGGTGGGAATGCAAATTAGTTCAAAAATTGTGGAAAGCAGTATGGATATTCCTCAAAAATCTCAAAATAGACATACCATTTGACCCAGGAATTCCACTCCTAGGAATTTACCCTACGACTGCAGCAGCCCAGTTTGAAAAAGATAGATGCACCCCTATGTTTATCGCAGCACTACTTACAATAGCCAAGAAATGGAAGCAACCTAAGTGTCCATCAGTAGATGAATGGATAAAGAAGATGTGGTACATATACACAATGGAATATTCTTCAGCCATAAGAAAACAAATCCAGACATTTGCAACATGGATGGAGCTAGAGGGTATTATGCTCAGTGAAATAAGCCAAGCCAAAAAAGACAAGTATCAAATGACTTCACTCATATGTGGAGTATAAGAACGAAGAAAAAAACTGAAGGAACAAAAGAGCAGCAGACACGAATCTAAAGCCAGCAATGGCAATAAGTACATATCTTTCGATAATCACCCTAAACGTAAATGGACTGAATGCACCAATCAAAAGACACAGAGTCACAGAATGGATAAAAAAGCAAGGCCCATCTATATGCTGCCTACAAGAAACTCACCTTAAACGCAAAGATATCCTCAGATTAAAAGAGCAGCAGACTCACAGAACCCAAGAACGGACTAATAGTTACCAAAAGGAAAGGGACTGGGGAGGATGGGTGGGAAGGCAGGAACAAGGGGGAAAACGGGGCATTACAATTAGCAGATGTAATGTTGGTGGGGCACAGGGAGGGCTGTACAACTCAGAGAAGACAAGTAGTGACTCTATAGCATCTCACTACCCTGATGGACAGTGACTGTAATGGTTTTGGTGGGGGGAACTGATGAAGGGGGTAGTTTAATAATCATAATATTGCACATGTAATTTAAATTACTGATACTAAAATAAATTATGATAAAAAAGAGAAAAACAGAAAAAAAGTTTGTCAAAACTCATGGAACTGTACACGAAAAAGAGTAATTTTACTGGTATGTAAATTATATTTCAATAAATGTGATCCCCTAGAAAATGATATTTAAGTCCTAAGTGACAGAGAAGTTGTAGTGTCACTAAGGGAAACGAGGAACCCAAAGGGCCTGACTGTTGAGACTTGTGTAGAAGCTGGGAGTTCCAGATTCTGTTCTCAGACTGGATGAATGTCAGCTTCCTTTCTGTAGGAGCCACAGCTTCTGCAAACCACAGGAGACCCACTCCCCATCTCAGGGGTGGGCCAAATAAAATCTGACACCTGTTTATTTTTTATTTTTTTATTTTTCTATCATTAATGTACAATTACATGAACGACATGGTTACTAGGCTCCCCCTATTATCAAGTCCCCACCACATACCCCATTACAGTCACTGTCCATTAGTGTAGTAAGATGCTACAGAATCACTACTTGTCCTCTGTGTGTTTTACTGCCTTCCCCGTATCCCCCACCCCGCTACATTATGTGTGCTAACCATAATACCCCTTTTTCCCCCTTATCCCTTCCTTCCCACCCTCTTCCCCAGTCCCTTTCCCTTTGGTAAATGTTAGTCCATTCTTGGGTTCTGTGAGTCTGCTGCTGTTTTATTCCTTGAGTTTTTTCTTTGTTCTTATACTCCACAGATGAGTGAAATCATTACATACTTGTCTTTCTCTGCCTGGCTTATTTCACTGAGCATAATACCCTCTAGCTCCATCCATGTTGTTGCAAATGGTAGTATTTCTCACACCTATTTTTGTAAATAAAATTTTACCAGAACAGAGTCACACCCATTCCTTTATCTACGGCTGCTTTTGTACCAAAATAGCCAACTAGGTGCAGCCATATGGTCAACAAAGCTGACAATATTTACCACTGGCCCTTTACCTAAAAAGGTTTGCTGACCCTTGCCCTATCCCACGGGTTATAAAGTTAGGAGCTCTAAGTGACAGAATGTAGTCATGAAGGTAGCCAGGATTATGATAAAAAGAACACTCTACCTCACTATATGTGAGAGGAGTCACAGATTCTGGAAATTCTGGCATTTGTTAGGCAGGTTGAGTAGGGGTCAGACTGCCAGCACAATGTGCCTTTATTACTAGATGCAGTGTGCAAAGGCAAATCTTCGAATTTTTATTCTCCCTTGCAAACAAGGAGTGTCTATGAAGATAAATATAGGAGGAAGGTACAGTTTGGTAGAGCTTCTGGAACCTTTCTTTAAAGGAGGCAATCTCGACTGACAAATATTCTTTTTCACCCTTTCTCCATTCTTTCTGCCTGAAATGCAGATTCTAGGGCAGGAGTTGCCACAGTCATCTGACCACCAGGAGGCAACCTAAGGATGGAACACAATTTCTTGCAGACACAGGCACTGAGATGGTGAATCAGGTGTCATCCATGCCCTCAAGGAACTTGATTTCATGGTCAAGATAGGCATATACACACATTTGTATCTGGTATGGCAAGAACAGCAAAAGATACCTGTGTGTGGCACAGAGTACCATTAACAATAGGGGCCATTAAGCAGGAAAGGCTTCCTGAAAATGATATAACAGGTTCAAGTTAGTCACAAAGACAATAGGTCGCCCAGCCTCTTCAACACAGCCAATGACAAGGCTCTCTTTCTACTGGTGGCCCACTTCTGTTCTGGGGACATTTTAGTCAGAAATTTCTTCTGTAGATGTACTTGAAGTCCTTGGTCTTGCTCCTGCATTATGGAACTACCTGTGATGTTTGTAATGAAATGCTCATGTTTCCTCTAAATTTCCTAGGTTGTGGTACGTTGTTTGCAAAATAGCCACAATAATTCCCTTCCTTGTTTTCATGCCAATGGATAGTTATCACCTCCCACGATGACCCTGGACTTAGCCAGGTCACTTGACATTAGCAACATGACAAATGAGGTGTGAAAAGTACCTGTGCATTAAGGCTTGATCTCTTGCTACACTTGGGATCTCTAGGACCACCACCATGTGAACGAGCCTAGGCCATCCTGCTGGATCATGAGGGACACGTGACCAAGTGATCTCCACTGCCCAGTTGACAATAGCCAGCTGCCAGTTATGTGAGAGAGACTGTCCCAGGCTACCCAGTCCTAGCTAAGCTGACCCAAATAGAACAAACACAACACCAAGGCACCCAAGAAATCTTGATAAATCAAATTAAAACATTGTAAACCTTAATCTCACACAATGTTATATGTCAATTATACTTCAATAAAACTGGGGTGGGGGAGGGAAATCATGAGAATGAATGTTTGTTTTAAGCTACTGAATTCTGAGGCTGTTTGATAAACAACCTGAGTAGAAGATAAATGATATGCTCCTAATTCCCTCAGGACTTCTTCATACTCTATACCCAACTGACCAAGGCTGCTCTAGTTTTCCCACACTCTGGCTTGTCAGCATCCCCCTGAAAGGGACCCAGAAACAAACACAATTATCCTGGGCATACCCTGGCCTTATTTCTCTGGAGAGTACTATTATTTAGCAGCTTACATTCACTTAAGAATCTAGACAGCAATGTCATACTGACACACAGCAGGATTTTTCACATGTCCCAATACATATTCTGTACTTGTACAATTCATTTTTTAAAAATGTTTAATTGTGCAAAGATGGCAGTGTGAGAGGTGAGACACAGGCTTCTTCCAAAAACAACATATAATATGAAAATATAATTAATACAACTAATCCTGAAAGAGCAACAGGAAAGAGGACTGCACCAGACTGCATACACCTGGAGAAAAGAGCAGACCACACAGAACAGGGTAACATACCAAAGCTCTCGTCCAGCGGGACCCAAGCCCTTCCCCCACCCCAGCTTAACAGCGGGAGGAAGGGAAACCGAGCAGGGAGGGAGTGGAGACCTGGGACTGCTGAATACCTAACTCCGGAGATCTGCTCTGGGAGCACAAAACTACAATTCATGGTACTTGCATGATACTCTCATGATTACGGGGTTGGAAAGCTAAGACAGGCAAAATTCCTGGAGAGACTGAGATTCCAGCTGCTTGTGGAAAGCAGGGATCCATATCCAGCTGCGCTGGGACAAAGGAAGGTGGGCAGTCTGACAGACTTCCTAACAAGGAAGCCCTTAGCAAGAGGGCTGCTAAAGGGGCAAGGATTGCACAGAGCTTACTGCTAAGGAGAGAGGACAGGTAGACAAAATTGTCCGGGTGCACTCTGCCCAGTAGGTTGGGAGCTTTGCCATATAGACTCTCATATTTAAGGAGGAAAAAGAAATCTTCCTCCTTAGACGATCTTCAGGTGCTCCAGCTCCCTGGCTGGCTATACAGCTCCAAGGACCCCCTGCGTGATACGCAGCTTACTGCACCTTTCTTCGGCCAGCCCCACCTGTCTCGCAAAACGTCAAACCCTACCCTGGCGTTAGCCCAGCCAGAGGGAAGATGTCTACAGCAACTACTAACGCAAAGCATAGAGGCTTATACCTGTGTGCTCAGCCCACTGGTTTGGGCAGTGGAGACACGCATAGTAGCCGGGTAGCAGGAAAGAGCTCTTTCCTCCCCCCAGGCACCAATACCACCCCCCTGCGACCCCCGACATTGCTTCAGGGGCTGAGCAGCTCCAGGGAGCAGAGCTTCTGGGCACTAGAGGGCGCCATATACAAATATGAAAAACCAAAGGAATCTGGTTCGGAGTAAAATTATTACTACAACTCCTGAGAAAGATTTAATGATATCGACCTCATGACTCTTCCTGAAAGGGAGTTCAAAATAAAAATCATTAACATGCTCATGGAGGTACGGAAAGATATTCAAGAACTCAGGAATGAATTCCGGTCAGAGATCTAACTGTGGAAGAGTACAATGGACGGTATTAAAAGCAGATTGGATAAGCTGGAGGAGAGGATAAGTGAAACAGAAATTAGAGAAGAGGAATACAAAGAAGCTGAAGCACAGAGACAAAAAAGGAACTCTAAGAATGAAAGAATATTGAGAGAACTGTGTGACCAATCCAAACGGAGCAATATTCATGTTATAGGGGTACCAGAAGAAGAAGAGAGAGAAAAAGGGATAGAAAGTGTCTTTGAGGAGGTAATTGCTGAAAACTGGGGAAGGAGATAGTCTCTCAGGCCATGGAAATGCACAGATCTCCCAACACAAGGGACCCAAGGAAGACAACACCAAGACATATAGTAATTAAAATGGCAAAGATCAAGGATAAGGACAGACTATTAAAGAAGCCAGAGAGAGAAATAAGATCACATACAAAGGAAAGCCCATCAGGCTATCATCAGACTTCTTAACAGAAACCTTACAGGCCAGAAGGGAGTGGCATGATGTATTTAATGCAATGAAGCAGAAGGGCCTTGAACCAAGAATACTTTATCCAGCAAGATTATCATTTAAATTTGAAGGGGGGATAAAACAATTTCCAGATAAGCAAAAGCTGAGAGAATTTACCTCCCACAAACCATCTCTACAGTGTATTTTGGAGGGACTGCTATAGATGGAAGTCTTCCTAAGGTTTAATAGCTGTCACCAGAGGTAATAAAACCACAGTAAAGAAAGTAGAACACCTAATTACTAAGCAAATGCAAAAATTAAAATAACTGTCTTCAATGTCAATCAAGGGATAGACAAAAGAGTACAGAATAGGACACCTAATATATAAAGAATGGTGAAGGAAGAAAAGGGAGGAAGAAAAAAAAACCTTTAGATTGTGTTTGTAATAGCATATTAAGTGAGTTAAGGTAGACTCTTAGATAGTAAGGAAGTTAAACTTGAACCTTTGGTAACCATGAATCTAAAGCCTGCAATGCCAATAAGTACCTACCTATCCATAATCACCCTAAACATAAGTGGACCGAATTCACCAATCAAAAGACATAGAGGCACTGAATGGATAAAAAAACAAGACCCATCTATATGCTGCCTACAAGAGACTCACTTTAAACCCAAAGACATACACAGACTAAAAGTGAAGGGATGGAAAAAGATATTCCATGCAACTAATAGGGAGAAAAAAGCAGCAGTTGCAGTACTTTTATCAGACAAAATAGATTTCAAAACAAAAAAAGTCACAAGAGACAAAGAAGGACATTATATAATGATAAAAGGGTCAAGCCAACAAGAAGATATAACCATTATAAATATCTATGTGCCCAACACAGGAGCACATACATATGTGAAACAAATACTAACAGAATTAAAAGGAGAAATAGAATGCAAAGCATTCAATCTAGGAGACTTCAACACTCCACTCACTCTGAAGAACACATCAACCAGACAGAAAACAAGTAAGGCGACAGAGGCACTGAACAACACAATAGAAGAGATGGACCTAACAGACATCTGCAGAACTGTACACCCAAAAGCAGAAGAATACACATTCTTCTCAAGTGCACGTAGAAAATTTTCAAGAATATATCATATACTAGGCCATAAAAAGTCTCAGTAAATTAAAAAAGATTGAAATTGTACCAACCAGTTTCTCAGACCACAAAGGTGTGAAACTAGAAAAAATTATGCAGAGCACTTCCGGGAAGATGGCGGTGTGAGCAGGGCGGCAGAAATCTCCTCCCAACACTATATTTATCTACGAAAACAGAGAAAATACATCTTTTCCTAAAAGAGAGACGAGAATAACACAGGAAAGCGCACAGCGTGCAGCTACACCCGAGAGGACTCGGCACACCAAGAGGCGGGTAAGATACGGAGCCGCGACCCGGCGGGACCCGAGCCCTCCCCCACCCCAGCGCACCGGTGGGAGGAGAGGATTCAGAGCCGGGAGGGAGTGGAAGTACACCCCGCGAAGTAGCCAGCCCCGGGGATCTGCGCGGGGAGCGCTGACCCACATTGCGCAGTGCAGCGCAGATTGGAGAGACAGAGCGGCAGGATCTGAGCAGGGAACGCGCCAGGGTGCTTGCAGCCGGCTCCCGGGAAGGAAAAGAAAAAAAGTGCGGCCTTTATTCAGCGGTCTTAAAGAGACAGGAGCCCAGCGGAGGAGCCGGAACGCCCCAGCACACTCAGCCCAGCAGGCTGGGAGTCCTGGGGAGTTTCAGACGCCTTAGCTGGCGAATGAGGAAGTGAAGCCATACTTAACACTTCTCACTGAGATCAACAGCCTCCTATTCGTTCCCACCCCGGCCAGAGCGATAAAGGGCCCTGCGGAGCGGCACAGTCACAGCTGTGGAATAGTGGGGCAATAGCGCCACCTAGAGCATTCCCACAGAATCTGCGTCCGGTGAGCTTTTTTTGTTTGTTTTTTTTGTTTTGTTTTGTTTTTGTTTTTGGTTTTGTTTTTTCTTTTCTTTCTTTTTTGCTTTCTTTCTTTTTTTTCTTTTTTATCTTTTTTTTCTTCTCTTTTTAACGTCTTAAAGAGCCCAGCTGACATACGTGGCAACTATCAGTGACCAAATTATACAGCCATGAAAAGACAGAGGAATATGGTTCAGACCAAAAGCAACCAGACAACCCCAGAGAGGGAGTCTGAAGGGATGGAAATGAACAGCCTCCCTGAAAAAGAATTCAGAATAAAAGTCATAACCATGCTGATGGACCTACAGAGAAATGTGCAAGAGCTGAGGGAGGAAGTGAGGGAACTGAGGAAAGACAATACAGAAATCAGACAAGCGATCGACGGGCTTAACAGCAGAATGGATGAGATGCGAGAGACTGTTAATGGAATAGAAAACAGAGAACAGGAGTACAGAGCAGCTGAGGCAGAGAGATAAAAGGATTTCTAGGAATGAAAGAATATTAAGAGAACTGTGTGACCAATCCAAACGGAACAATATTCGCATTATAGGAGTACCAGAGGAAGAAGAGAGAGAAAAAGGGATAGAAAGTGTCTTTGAAGAAATAATTGCTGAAAACTTTCCCTCGCTGGGGAAGGAAGTAGTCTCGCAGTCCACCGAAGCTCATAGATCTCCCAACACAAGGGACCCAAGGAAGACAACACCAAGACACATAATAATTAAGATGGCAAAGATCAAAGATAAAGACAGGGTATTAAAGGCAGCTAGAGAGAGAAAAAAGATCACCTACAAAGGAAAACCCATCAGACTATCATCAGACTTCTCAACAGAAACCTTACAGGCCAGAAGAGAATGGCATGATATATTTAACGTTATGAAACAGAAGGGCCTCGAACCAAGAATATTGTATCCAGCACGATTATCATTTAAATATGATGGAGGGATTAAACAATTTCCAGATAAACGAAAGTTAAGAGAGTTTGCCTCTCATAAACCACCACTACAGGATATCTTAAATGGACTGCTCTAGATGGAAGCACACCTAAGGCTAAAAAGATGTCACCAGAGAAAAAAAAATCATACCAAAGAAAGCAGACCATCCAAATACTAACTAAAGGCAAAGAATAAAACACCTATTATAGAAAGAATGGAGGAGGAGGAATAAGAAGGGAGAGAAATAAAGAAACATCAGACTGTGTTTACAATAACTTAACAAGAAAGTTAAGTTAGATTGTTAGATAGTAAAGAAGCAACCCTTGAACCCTTGGTAACCACGAATCTAAAGCCAGCAATGGCAATAAGTACATACCTATCAATAATCACCCTAAATGTAAATGGACTGAATGCACCAATCAAAAGACACAGAGTAACAGAATGGATAAAAAAGCAAGACTCATCTATATGCTGCCTACAAGAAACTCACCTCAAATCCAAAGATATACACAGACTAAAAGTGAAGGGATGGAAAAAGATATTTCATGCAAACAACAAAGAGAAAAAAGCAGGTGTTGCAGTACTTGTATCAGACAAAATAGACTTCAAAAAGAAGAAAGTAGCAAAAGATAAAGAAGGACATTACATAATGATAAAGGGGTCAGTCCAACAAGAAGATATAACCATTATAAATATATATGCACCCAACACAGGAGCGCCAGCATATGTGAGACAAATACTAACAGAATTAAAGGAGGAAATAGACAGCAATGCATTCATCTTAGGAGACTTCAACACACCACTCACTCCAGAGGACAGATCAACCAGACAGAAAATAAGAAAGACACAGAGGCACTGAACAACACACTAGAACAGATGGACCTAACAGACATCTACAGAACTCTACACCCAAAAGCAACAGGATACACATTCTTCTCAAGTGCACATGGAACATTTTCCAGAATAGACCACATACTAGGCCACAAAAAGAACCTCAGTAATTTCAAAAATATTGAAATCCTACCAACCAACTTCTCAGATCACCAAGGTATAAAACTAGAAATAAATTTTAGAAAGAAATCAAAAAGGCGCACAAATACATGGAGACTTAACAACACTCTCCTAATTAATCAATGGGTTAACGACCAAATCAAAACAGAAATCAAAGAATATCTGGAGACTAAGGACAAAAACAACACAAAGCCACAACTTCTGTGGGACGCAGCAAAGGCAGTTCTAAGAGGAAAGTATATTGCAATCCAAGCATATTTAAAGAAGGAAGAACATTCCCAAATGAATAGTCTAAAGACAAAATTACTGAAATTGGAAAAAGAAGAACAAATGAGGCCCAAAGTCACCAGAAGGAGGGACATAATAAAGATTAGAGAAGAAATAAATAAAATTGAGAAGAATAAAACAATAGAAAAAATCAATAAAACCAAGAGCTGGTTCTTTGAAAAAATAAACAAAATAGATAAACCCCTAGCCAGACTCATTAAGAGAAAAAGAGAATCTACACACATAAACACAATCAGAAATGAGAAAGGAAAAATCACGACGGACCCCACAGAAATACAAAGAATCATAAGAGAATATTATGAGAATCTATATGCTAACAAGCTGGAAAACACAGAAGAAATGGACACCTTCTTAGAAAAATACAACCTTCCAAGACTGACCAAGCAAGAAACAGAAAAACTAAACAGACCAATCACCAGTGACGAAATCGAATTGGTAATCAAAAAACTACCCAAGAACAAAACCCCTGGGCCTGATGGATTCACCTCTGAATTCTACCAGACATATAGAGAAGAAATAACACCGATTCTCCTTAAAGTTTTCCAAAAAATAGAAGAGGAGGGAATACTTCCAAACTCATTCTATGAAGCCAGCATCACTCTAATACCAAAACCGGGCAAAGACCTCACCAAAAAAGAAAATTACAGACCAATATCCCTGATGAACGTAGATGCAAAAATACTCAACAAAATATTAGCAAACCGAATTCAAAAATACATCAAGAGGATCATACACCATGATCAAGTGGGATTCATCCCAGGGATGCAAGGATGGTACAACATTCGAAAATCCATCAACATCATCCACCACATCAACAAAAAGAAGAACAAAAACCACATGATCATCTCCATAGATGCTGAAAAAGCATTTGACAAAATTCAGCTTCCATTCCTGATTAAAACTCTCAACAAAATGGGTATAGACAGCAAGTACCTCAACATCATAAAGGCTATATATGACAAACCCACAGCTAACATCATACTTAACGGCGAGACGCTGAAAGCTTTTCATCTAAGATCGGGAACAAGACAAGGATGCCCACTCTCTCCACTGTTATTCAACATAGTACTGGAGGTCATAGCCACAGCAATCCGACAAAACAAAGACATACAAGGCATCCAGATTGGTAAAGAAGAAGTCAAATTGTCACTATTTGCAGATGACATGATACTCTACATAAAAAACCCTAAAGATTCCATTCCAAAACTACTAGAACTAATATCTGAATTCAGCAAAGTTGCAGGAAACAAAATTAACACACAGAAATCTGTTGCTTTCCTATACACTAATGATGAACTAACAGAAAGAGAAATCAGAAAAATAATTCCATTCACAATTGCATCAAAAAGAATAAAATACCTAGGAGTAAACCTAAAGAAGGAAGTGAAAGACCTGTACTCTGAAAACTACAAGACACTCCTAAGAGAAATTAAAGAGGACACTAACAAATGGAAATGCATCCCACGCTCTTGGCTAGGAAGAATAAATATTGTCAAAATGGCTATACTACCTAAAGCAATCTACAAATTCAATGCAATCCCTATCAAACTACCAACAGCTTTCTTCAATGAACTGGAACAAATAATTCTAAAATTCATATGGAACCACAAAAGACCCCGAATAGCCAAAGCAATCCTGAGAAGGAGGAATAAAACAGGGGGAATTACACTCCCTGACTTCAAGCTCTACTACAAAGCCACAGTAATCAAGACAATTTGGTATTGGCACAAAAACAGACCCACAGACCAGTGGAACAGAATAGAAAATCCAAACATTAACCCAAACATGTACAGTCAATTAATATTTGATAAAAGTGCCTTGGATATACAATGGGGAGATGACAGCCTCTTCAGCAGCTGGTGTTGGAAAAACTGGACAGCTACATGTAAGAGAATGAAACTGGACTACTGTCTAGCCCAATACACAAAGGTAAACTCAAGGTGGATCAAAGACTTGAATGTAAGTCATGAAACCATAAAACTCTTAGAAAAAAACATAGGCAAAAATCTCTTGGACATAAACATGAGCAACTTCTTCATGAACATATCTCCCCGGGCAAGGGAAACAAAAGCAAAAATGAACAAGTGGGACTATATCAAGCTGAAAAGCTTCTGTACAGCAAAGGACACCATCAGTAGAACAAAAAGACATCCTACAGTATGGGAGAATATATTCATAAAAAACGTATCTGATAAAGGGTTGACATCCAAAATATATAAAGAACTCATGCACCTTAACAAACAGAAAGCAAATAATCCAATTAAGAAATGGGCAGAGGACATGAATAGACACTTCTCCAAAGAAGAAATTCAGATGGCCAACAGGCACATGAAAAGATGCTCCACATCGCTAATCATCAGAGAAATGCAGATTAAAACCACAATGAGATATCACCTCACACCAGTGAGGATGGCCAACATCCAAAACACAAACAATAACAAATGTTGGCGAGGATGTGGAGAAAAGGGAACCCTCCTACACTGCTGGTGGGACTGCAAATTAGTTCAACCATTGTGGAAAGCAGTATGGAGGTTCCTCAAAAATCTCAAAATAGAAATACCATTTGACCCAGGAATTCCACTCCTAGGAATTTACCCTAAGAATGCAGCAGCCCAGTTTGAAAAAGACAGATGCACCCCTATGTTTATTGCAGCACTATTTACAATAGCCAAGAAATGGAAGCAACCTAAGTGTCCATCAGTAGATGAATGGATAAAGAAGATATGGTACATATACACAATGGAATATTATTCAGCCATAAGAAGAAAACAAATCCTACCATTTGCAACAACATGGATGGAGCTAGAGGGTATTATGCTCAGTGAAATAAGCCAAGCCAAAAAAGACAAGTATCAATGATTTCACTCATATGTGGAGTATAAGAAGAAAGAAAAAAACTGAAGGAACAAAACAGCAGCAGACTCACAGAACCCAAGAACGGACTAATAGTTACCAAAGGGAAAGGGACTGGGGAAAATGGGAGGGAAGGGAGGGATAAGAGGGAAAAAGGGGCATTACGATTAGCAGATGTAATGTTGGGGGGGCACGGGGAGGGCAGTACAACTCAGAGAAGACAAGTAGTGATTCTATAGCATCTCACTACGCTGATGGACAATGACTGTAATGGGGTTGGTGGGGGGGACCTGATGAAGGGGTAGTTTAATAATCGTAATATTGCACATGTAATTGTAAATTAATGATAATTAAAAAAAATTATGCAAAGAAAATGAAAAATCCCACAAATACTTGGAGGCTTCACAACATGCTCCTAAATAACCAATGGATCAATGACCAAATAAAAACAGAAATCAAGCAATATACGGAGACAAATGACAACAATAATCCAACACTGCAAAATCTGTGGACGCAGTAAAGGCCGTGTTAAGAGGAAAGTATATTGCAATACATGCCTACCTCAGGAATGAAGAACAATCACAATATGAGCAGTCTAAACTCACAATTAATGAAACTATAAAAACAAGAACAAATGAGGCCCAAAGTCAGTAGAAGGAGGGACATAATAAAGATTAGAGCAGAAATAAATAAAATCGAGCAGAATAAAGCAATACAAAGAATCAATGAAAGCAGGAGCTGGTTCTTCAAGAAAATAAACAAAATAGGTAAAGCCCTAGCCAGTCTTATCAAGAAAAAAAGAGAGTCTACTAACATAAACAGAATCAGAAATGAGAAAGGAAAAATCACTATGGACACTACAGATATACAAAGAATTATTAGATGATACTATGAAAAATTATATGCTAACAAACGGGATAAACTAGAAGAAATGTACAACGTTCTAGAAAAATACAACCTTCCAAGGCTGACCCAGAAAGAAACAGAAAATCTAAACAGACCAATTACCAGCAACAATATTGAACTGGTAATCAAAAACCTACCTAAGAACAAAACGCCTGAACCAGATGGCTTCACTGCTGAATTTTATAAAATATTTAGTGAAGACCTAATACTCATCCTCCTTAAAATTTTCCAAAGAGTAGAAGAACAGGGAATACTTCCAAACTGATTCTATGAGGCCAGCATCACTCTAATACCAAAACTGTGCAAAGACACCACAAAAAAAGATAATTACAGACCAATATCGCTGATGAACATAGATGCAAAAATACTCAACAAAATATTAGCAAACCAAATTCAAAAATACATAAAAAAGAGACTTCTGGGAAGATGGCGGCATGAGCAGGGTGGCGGAAATCTACTCCCAAAACCATATATATTTATGAACATCCAACAAATACAACTATTCCTAAAAGAGAGACCAGAAGATACAGGACAAAAACCAGGCTACAGCTACACCTGCGAGAACTCAGTGCCTCACGAAGTGGGTAAGATACATAGCCATGACCTGGCAGAACCCGAACACTCCCGCACCCCAGTGCACCAGCAGGAGGAAAAGATTCAGAGAAGGGAGGTAGTGGAAGGGCAGGCCTGCTAAATAACCAGCCCTGGTGATCTACACTGGGAGCACAGACACACATTGCGTGGTGTATCGGATATTAGAGAAACAGAAGGGCAGGATCCTAGATGGAGACAAGCAGGTCCCCTTAGCTGGCTCCCCGGGACAAAAGAAAAGCGGGAGCTTTTTTAAATGTCTTAAGGAGACAAGGGCCCAAAAGCAGAACAAAATCGTCCCACCACGTTCAGCCCAGCAGGCTGGAAGTCTTCGGGAATTTCGGACCCCTTGGCGGGCAGCTGGGCAAAGGAGCCACGCCGAGGCTTCCAACAGAGATCAGCAGCCTACCATTCGTTCCCTCCCCCGCCAGGGCCACAAAGGGTCCGGCGGAGCCGCCACTACTGCGGAACAGCAGGAGCGGCTCCGCCCCCAGCAACCTCACAGAACCTACTCCCGGCGGGCGCACAGCTAAACGGGAAGAGGCCCAGAACCATGCCCAGAAGGCACCAAGGGGAGCAGAATGCAAACAGCCTAACTGCAATGCCCCACAGTGCTATAGGCTAGGCTGAGGGCAACCCCACACACAGGCAGTTAAGGGGATTATCCCAGAGACTGCCTCCCGGTGCGCAAGAAAACAGCTCAGAACCGGGAAACGGGTAAGTAGAACAACAAGCAGGAAGGGACTTTGTTCTCCCACCTGACACATGTGGCGCCTACCAGCAACCACTTCTATCACCATGAAAAGACAGAGGAATATGGTCCAGACTAAGATTAGCCAGACAACCACAGAGAGGGAGCCTGATGGGAAGGACATGCACAATCTTCCTGAAAAAGAATTCAGAATAAAAGTCATAACCACACTCACGGATCTACAGAGAAATATGCAAGAGCTAAGGGAGGAAGTGAGGGAAGTGAGGAAAGACAATGCAGAAATAAGACAAGCTATCGATGGGCTTAGCAGCAGACTGGACAAGATGCAAGAGACTGTTAATGAAATACAAATCAGACAACAGGAATACAGAGAAGCTGAGGCAGAGAGAGATAAAAGGATCTCTAACAATGAAAGAATATTAAGAGAACTGTGTGACCAATCCAAACGGAACAATATTCTCATTATAGGAGTAACAGAAGAAGAAGAAGAGAGAAAAAGTGATAGGAAGTGTCTTTGAAGAAATAATTGCTTAAAACCTCCCCAAGCTGGGGAAGGAAATAGTCTCTTAGACCATGGAAGCCCACAGATCTCTCAACACAAGGGAACCAAGGAAGACAACACCAAGACACATAATAATTAAAATGGCAAATATCAAAGATAAGGACACAGTATTAAACGCAGCTAGAGAGAGAAAAAAGATCACCTACAAAGGAAAACCCATCTGAGTATCATCAGACGTCTCAACAAAAACCCAACAGGCCAGAAGAGAATGGCATGATATATTTAACATAATGAAACAGAAGGGCCTCTAACCAAGAATATTGTATCCAGCACGATTATCATGTAAATTTGAGGGAGGGATTAAACAATTCCCAGACAAGCGAAAGCTGAGCGAGTTTGCCTCCCATAAACCACTGCTACAGGATATCTTAAAGGGACTGCTCTAGATTGAAGCACTCTTAAGGATAAAAAGATGTCACCAGAGAAACGAAAATCATACCAAAGAAAGCAGACCATCCAAATACTAACTAAAGGCAAAGAATAAAACACCTAGTATAGAAAGAATGGAGGAGGAAGAATAAGAAGGGAGAAAAATAAAGAATCATCAGACTGTGATTACAATAACTTGAAAAGAAAGTTAAGATAGACTGCTAGATAGTAAAGAAGCCACCCTTGAAACTATGGTAACCACAAACCTAAAGCCAGCAATGGCAATAAGTGCATATCTATCGATAATCACCCTAAATGTAAATGGACTGAATGCACCGATCAAAAGACACAGAGTAACAGAATGGATAAAAAAGCAAGACCCATCTATATGCTGCTTACAAGAGACTCACCTCAAACCCAAAGATATACACAGACTAAAGGTGAACGGATGGAAAGAGATATTTCATGCAAACAACAAGGAGAAAAAAGCAGGCGTTGCAGTACTTGTATCAGACAAAATAGACTTCAAAATGAAGAAAGAAGCAAGAGATAAAGAAGGACATTACACAATGATAAAGGGATCAGTCCAACAAGAGGATATAACCATTTTAAATATATATGCACCCAAAAAGGGAGCGCCAACATATGTGAAACAAATACTAACAGAATTAAAAGAGGAAATAGAAAGCAATGCATTCATTGTAGGAGACTTCAACACACCACTCACTCCAAAGGACAGATCAACCAGACAGAAAATAAGCAAAAACACAGAGGCACTGAACAACACACTAGAACAGATGGACCTAATAGACATCTACAGAACCCTACACCCAAAGCAACAGGATACACATTCTTCTCAAGTGCACATGGAACATTTTCCAGAATAGACCACATACTAGGCCACAAAAAGAACCTCAGTAATTAAAAAATATTGAAATTCTACCAACCAACTTCTCAGATCACAAAGCTGTAAAACTAGAAACAAATTGTACAAAGAAAACAAAAAGGCTCACAAATACATGGAGGTTTAATAACATGTTCCTAAATAATCAATAGGTAAATGACCAAATAAAAACTGAGATCAAACAATATATGGAGACTAAGGACAACAATAACACAAAGCCGCAATTTCTATAGGATGCAGCAAAGGCAGTTCTAAGAGGAAAGTATAATGCAATCGTGGCCTATTTAAAGAATGAAGAACAATCCCAAATGAATAGTCTAAAGACACAATACTGAAATCGTAAAAAGAAGAACAAATGAGGCCCAAAGTCAACAGAAACAGGGACATAATAAAGATTAGAAAATAAATAAATAAAATTGAGAAGAATAAAACAATAGAAAAAAATCAAGGAAACCAAGAGCTGGTTCTTGAAAAAATAAACAAAATAGATAAACCCCTAGCCACACTTACTAAGAGAAAAAGAGAATCTACACACATAAACAGAATCAGAAATGAGAATGGAAAACTAAGTACGGACCCCACAGAAATACAAAGAATCATTAGAGAATACTATGAGAATCTATATGCTAATAAGCTAGAAAACCTAGAAGAAATAGACAACATCTTAGAAAAATACAACCTTCCAAGACTGACCAAGCAAAAAACAAAAACTAAACAGGCCAATAACCAGAAACGAACTTGAATCGGTATCAAAAAACTACCCAAGAACAAAACCCTCAGGCAAGAGGGATTCACCTCTAAATTCTACCAGACATATAGAGGAGAAATAATGCCCACTCTCCTTAAAGTTTTCCAAGGAGGAGAAGAAGAGGTAATACCCCCAAATTCATTCTATGAAGCAAGCATCATTCTAATACCAAAACCGGGCAAAGACCTCACCAAAAAAGAAAATTACACACCAATATCCCTGATGAACGTAGATGCAAAAATATTCAACAAAATATTAGCAAACCGAATTCAAAAATACATCAAGAGGATCACACACCATGATTAAGTGGGATGCATCTCAGGGATGCAAGGATGGTACAACATTCGAAAATCCATCAACATCACCCACAACATCAACAAAAAGAAGAACAAAAACCACATGATCATCTCCATAGATGCTGAAAAAGCATTTGACAAAATTCAGGAACCATTCATGATTAAAACTCTCAATAAAATGGGTATAGACGGCAAGTACCTCAACATCATAAAGGCCATATATATCAAACCCACAGCTAACATCATACTTAATGGCGAGAAGCTGAAAGCTTTTCATCTAAGATCGGGAACAAGACAGGGATGCCCACTCTTTCCACTGTTATTCAACATAGTACTGGAGGAACTAGCTACGGCAATCAGACAAAAAAAAGAATTACAAAGCATCCAGATGGGTAAAGAAGAAGTCAAATTGTCACTATTTGCAGATGACATGACATTGTACATAAAAAACCCTAAAGACTCCACTCCAAAACTACTAAAACTAGTATCTGAATACAGCAAAGTTGCAGGATACAAAATTAACACACAGAAATCTGTTGCTTTCCTATACACTAACGATGAACTAACAGAAAGAGAAATCAGAAAAACAATTCCATTCACAATTGCATCAAAAAGAATAAAATACCTAGGAATAAACCTAATGAAGAAGTGAAAGACCTGTAC
The DNA here is from genome assembly GCA_032199065.1 of Smutsia gigantea. Lineage (NCBI taxonomy): Eukaryota > Metazoa > Chordata > Mammalia > Pholidota > Manidae > Smutsia > Smutsia gigantea. Next base: position 47,043 of record JAVSCE010003284.1, read on the forward strand.
TCTGAAAAGTACAAGACACTCCTAAGACAAATTAAAGAGGACACTAACAAATTAAAATTCATCCCATGCTCTTGGCTAGGAAGAATAAATATTGTCAAAATGGCTCTACTACTTAAAGCAATCTACAGATTCAACGCAATCCCTATCAAACTACCAACAGCTTTCTTCAATGAACTGGAACAAATCATTCTAAAATTCATATGGCACCACAAAAGACCCCGAATAGGCAAAGCAATCCTGAGAAGGAGGAATAAAACGGGGAATTATGCTCCCTGACTTCAAGCTCTACTACAAAGCCACAGTAATCAAGACAATTGGGTATTGGCACAAAAACAGACCCTCAGATCAGTGGAATAGAATAGAAAATCCAAACATCAACCCAAACACATACAGTCAATTAATATTTGATAAGGGGGCCTGGGATATACACTGGGGAGATGATGGCCTCTTCAGCAGCTGGTGTTGGAAAAACTGGACAGCTATATGTAAGAGAATGAAATTCGACTACCGTCTAACCCCATACACTAAGGTAAACTCAAGGTGGATCAAAGACCTGAATGTAAGTCATTAAAACATAAAACTCTTAGAAAAAATATAGGCAAAAATCTCTTGGACATAAACATGAGCAACTTCTTCATGAACATATCTCCCCGGGCAAGGGAAACAAAAGCAAAAACGAACAAGTGGGACTATATGAAGCTGAAAAGGTTCTGTACAGCACAGGACACCATCAGTAGAACAAAAAGACTTCCTACAGTATAGGAGAATATATTCATAAATGACATGTCCGATAAGGGGTTGACATCCAAAATATATAAAGAACTCACGCACCGTAACAAACAAAAAGCAAATAATCCAATTAAGAAATGGGCAGAGGACATGAATAGACACTTCTCCAAAGAAGAAATTCAGATGGCCAACAGGCACATGAAAAGATGCTCCACATCACTAATCATCAGAGAAATGCAGATTAAAACCACAATGAGATACCACCTCACACCAGTGAGGATAGCCAAAATCCAAAATACAAACAAGAACAAATGTTGGAGACGATGTGGAGAAAAGGGAACCCTCCTACACTGCTGGTGGGGATGCAGATTAGTTCAACCATTGTGGAAAACAGTATGGAGGATCTTCAAAAAACTCAAAATAGAAATACCATTTGACCCAGGAATTCCAATTCTAGGAATTTACCCTAAGAATACAGCAGCCCAGTTTGAAAAAGACAGATGCACCCCTATGTTTATTGCAGCACTATTTACAATAGCCAAGAAATGGAAGGAACCTAAGTGTCCATCAGTAGATGAACGGATAAAGAAGATGTGGTACATATACACAATGGAATATTATTCAGCCATAAGAAGAAAACAAATCCTACTATTTGCAATAGAATGGATGGAGCTAGAGGGTATTATGCTCAGTGAAATAAGCCAAGCTGAAAAAGACAAGTACCAAATGATTTCACTCATATGTGGAGTATAAGAACTAAGAAAAAAAACTGAAGGAACAAAACAGCAGGAGACTCACAGAACCCAAGAACAGACGAATACTTACCAAAGGGAAAGGGACTGGGGAGGATGGGTGGGAAGGGAGGGGCAAGGGGGAAGAAGGGACATTACGATGAGCAGATGTAATGTTAGGGGGGCACGGGGAGGGCTGTACAACCCTGAAACGACAAGTAGTGACTCTACAGCATCTCACTACGCTGATGGACAGTGACTGTAATGGGGTTGGTGGGGGGGACCTGATGAGGGGGGTAGTTTTTTTGCCATTTTTTTAATACAATTTATTTTGGTATCATTAATCTACAATTACATGTGCAATATTATGGTTATTAAACAACCCCTTCATCAGGTCCCCCTCACCAACCCCATTACAGTCAATGTCCATCAGCGTAGTGAGATGCTATAGAATCACTACTTGTCTTCTCTGAGTTGTACAGCCCTCCCCGTGCCCCCTCAACATTACATCTGCTAATCATAATGCCCCCTTTTACCCCTTATCCCTCCCTTCCCACCCATCTTCCCCAGTCCCTTTCCCTTTGGTAACTATTAGTCCGTTCTTGGGTTCTGTGAGTCTGCTGCTGTTTTGTTCCTTCAGTTTTTTTCTTTTATCTTATACTTCACATTTGAGTGAAATCATTTGATACTTGTCTTTTTCGGCTTGGCTTATTTCACTGAGAATAATTCCCTCTAGCTCCATCCATGTTGTTGCAAATGGTAGGATTTGTTTTCTTCTTATGACTGAATAATATTCCACTGTGTATATGTACCACCTCTTCTTTATCCATTCATCTACTGATGGACACTTAAGTTGCTTCCATTTCTTGGCTACTGTAAATAGTGCTGCGATAAACATAGGGGTGCATCTGTCTTTTTCAAATTAGGCTGCTGCAGTCTTAGGGTAAATTCCTAGGAGTGGAATTCCTGGGTCAAATGGTATTTCTATTTTGAGATTTTTGAGGAACCTCCATACTGCTTTCCACAATGGTTGAACTAATTTGCAGTCCCACCAGCAGTGTAGGAGGGTTCCCTTTTCTCCACATCATCGCCAACATTTGTTGTTCTTTGTGTTTTGGATGTTGGCCATCCTCACTGGTGTGAGGTGATATCTCATTGTGGTTTTAATCTGCATTTCTCTGTTGATTAGTGATGTGGAGCATCTTTTCATTTGCCTTTTGGCCGTCTGAGTTTCTTCTTTAGAGAAGTGTCTATTCATGTCCTCCGCCCATTTCTTAATTGGATTATTTGCTTTTTGTTTGTTCAGGTGCCTGAGTTCTTTATATATTTTGGATGTAAACCCCTTATCGGATACGTCATTGATGAATATATTCTCCTATACTGTAGGGTGTCTTTTTGTCCTACTGATGGTGTCCTGTGCAGTACAGACGCTTTTCAGCTTCATATAGTCCCACTTGTTCATTTTTGCTTTAGTTTCCCTTGCCTGGGGAGATATGTTCATGAAGAAGTCGCTCATGTTTATGTCCAAGAGATTTTTGCCTATGTTTTTTTTTTTAGAGTTCTATGGTTTCATGACTTACATTATGGTCTTTGATCCACCTTGAGTTCACCTTTGTGTATGGGGTTAGACAGTAGTCCAGTTTCATTCTCTTACATGTAGCTGTCTAGTTTTTCCAAAATCAGCGGCTGAAGAGGCTGTCATTTCCCCATTGTATATCCAAGGCTCCTTTATCAATATTAATTGACTGTATGTGTTTGGGTTAATGTTTGGACTTTCTATTCCGTTCCACTGGTCTGTGGTTCTGTTTTTCGGCCAATACCCAATTGTCTTGATTACTGTGGCTTTGTAGTAGAGCTTGAAGTCAGGGAGCATAATTCCCCCTGTTTTATTCCTCCTTCTCAGGATTGCGTTGGCTATTCGGGGTCTTTTGTGTTTCCATATGAATTTTAGAGTTATTTGTTCCAGTTCATTGAAGAAAGCTATTGGTAGTTTGATAAGGATTGCACTGAATCTGCAGATTGCTTTAGGTAGTATAGCCATTTTGACAATATTTATTCTTCCTAGCCAAGATAATGGGATGCATTTCCATTTGTTATTGTTTTTTTTAATTTCTCTTAGGAGTGTCTTGTAGTTTTCAGAGCACAGATCATTCACTTCCTTCGTTAGGTTTATTCCTAGGTATTTTATTCTTTTTGATGCAATTGTGAATGGAATTGTTTTTCTGATTTCTCTTTCTGTTAGTTCATCATTAGTGTATAGGAAAGCAACAGATTTCTGTGTGTTAATTTTGTATCCTGCAACTTTGCTGAATTCAGATATTAGTTCTAATAGTTTTGGAATGGAGTCTTTAGGGTTTTTTATGTACAGTATCATGTCATCTGCAAATAGTGACAATTTGACTTCTTCTTTACCAATCTGGATGTCTTGTATGTCTTTGTTTTGTCTGATTGCCGTGGCTAGGACCTCCAGTACTATGTTGAATAACAGTGGAGAGAGTGGGCATCCCTTTCTTGTTCCCGATCTTAGACGAAAAGCTTTCAGCTTCTCGCCGTTAAGTATGATGTTAGCTGTGGGTTTGTCATATATGGCCTTTATGATGTTGTGGTACTTGCCGTCTGTACCCATTTTGTTGAGAGTTTTAATCAGGAATGGATGCTGAATTTTGTGAAATGCTTTTTCAGCATCTACGGAGATGATCATGTGGTTTTTGTTCTTCTTTTTGTTCATGTGGTGGATGATGTTGATGGATTTTCGAATGTTGTACCATCATTGCATCCCTGGGATGAATCCCACTTGATCATGGTGTATGATCCTTTTGATGTATTTTTGAATTCGGTTTGCTAATATTTTGTTGAGTATTTTTGCATCTACATTCATCAGGGATGTTGGTCTGTCATTTTCTTTTTTGGTGAGGTCTTTGCCAGGTTTTTGTATTAGAGTGATGCTGGCTTCATAGAATGAGTTTGGAAGAATTCCCTCCTCTTCTATTTTTTGGAAAACTTTAAGAAGAATGGGTGTTATTTCTTCTCTATATGTCCGGTAGAATTCAGAGGTGAATCCATCTGGTCCGGGGGTTTTGTTCTTGGGTAGTTTTTTGAGTACCGATTCAATTTCGTTGCTGGTGATTGGTCTGTTTAGTTTTTCTGTTTCTTGGTTGGTCAGTCTTGGGTAGTTGTATTTTTCTAAGATGTTGTCCATTTCTTCTATGTTTTCCAGCTTGTTAGCATATAGATTCTCATAATATTCTCTTATAATTCTTTGTATTTCTGTGGGGTCCGTCACGATTTTTCCTTTCTCATTTCTGATTCTGTTTATGTGTGTACATTCTCTTTTTCTCTTAATGAGCCCAGCTAGGGGTTTACCTGTTTTGTTTATTTTTTCAAAGAACTAGCTCTTGGTTTCATTGATTTTTTTCTATTGTTTTATTCTTCTCAATTTTATTTATTTCTTCTCTAATCTTTATTATGTCCCTCCTTCTGGTGACTTTGGGCCTCATTTGTTCTTCTTTTTCCAATTTCAGTAATTGTGTCTTTAGACTATTCATTTGGGAATGTTCTTCTTTCTTGAGATAGGCGTGGATTGCAATACACTTTCCTCTTAGAACTGCCTGTGCTGCGTCCCACAGAAGTTGTGGCTTTGTGTTGTTGTTGTCATTAGTCTCCATATATTCTTTGATTTCTGTTTTGATTTGGTCGTTAAACCATTGATTAATTAGGAGAGTGCTGTTAAGTCTCTATGTATTTGTGAGCCTTTCTGTTTTCTTTCTAAAATTTATTTCTAGTTTATACCTTGGTGATCTGAGAAGTTGGTTGGTAGGATTTCAATCTTTTTGAATTTACTGAGCTTCTGTTTGTGGCCTAGTATGTGGTTTATCCTGGAAAACGTTCCATGTGCACTTGAGAAGAATGTGTATCCTTTTGCTTTTGGGTGCAGAGTTCTGTAGATATCTGTTAGGTCCATCTGTTCTAGTGTGTTGTTCAGTGCCTCTGTGTCTTTACTTATTTTCTGTCTGGTTGTTCTGTCCTTTGGAGTGAGTGGTGTGTTGAAGTCTCCTAAAATGAATGCATTGCTGTCTATTTCCTCCTTTAATTCTGTTAGTAATTTTTTCATATATGCTGGCGCTCCTGTGTTGGGTGCATATATATTTATAATGGTTATATCTTCTTGTTGGAGTGACCCACTTATCATTATGTAATGTTCTTCTTTATCTCCTGCTACTTTCTTCGTTTTGAAGTCTATTTTGTGTGATACAAGTACTGCAACACCTGCTTTTCTCTTTGTTGTTTGCATGAAATATCTCTTTCCATCCCTTCACTTTTAGTCTGGGGATATCTTTGCGTTTGAGTTGAGTTTCTTGTAAGCAGCATATAGATGGGTCTTGCTTTTTTATCCATTCTGTTACTCTGTGTCTTTTGATCGGTGCATTCAGTCCATTTACATTTAGGGTGATTATTGATAGATATGTACTTACTGCCATTGCTGGCTTTAGATTCGTCGTTACCAAAGGTTCAAGGGTTGCTTCTTTACTATCTAACAATCTAACTTAACTTTCTTGTTAAGTTATTGTAAACACTTTCTGATGTTTCTTTATTTCTTTCCCTTCTTATTCTTCCTTCTCGTTTCTTTATATACTAGGTGTTTTATTCTTTGCGTTTAGTTAGTATTTGGATGGTCTGCTTTCTTTGTTATGATTTTATTTTCTCTGGTGACATCTTTTTAGCCTTAGGTGTGCTTCCCTCTAGAGCAGTCCATTTAAGATATCCTGTAGTGGTGGTTTATGAGAGGCAAACTCTCTCAACTTTCGTTTGTCTGGAAATTGTTTAATCCCTCCATCATATTTAAATGATAATCGTACTGGGTACAATATTCTTGGCTCGAGGCCCTTCTGTTTCGTAACGTTAAATATATCATGCCATTCTCTTCCGGCCTGTAAGGTTTCTGTTGAGAAGTCTGATGATAGTCTGATGGGTTTTCCTTTGTAGGTGATCTTTTTTCCCTCTCTAGCTGCCTTTAATACTCTGTCTTGATCTGTGGGCTTCAGTGGACTGTGAGACTATTTCCTTCCCCAGCGAGGGAAAGTTTTCAGCAATTATTTCTTCAAAGACACTTTCTATCCCTTTTTCTCTCTCTTCTTCCTCTGCTACTCCTATAATGTGAATATTGTTCCGTTTGGATTGGTCACACAGTTCTCTTAATATTCTTTCATTCCTAGAAATCCTTTTATCTCTCTCTGCCTCAGCTTCTCTGTTTTCCTGTTCTCTGATTTCTATTCCATTAACAATCTCTTGCATCTCTTCCAGTCTGCTCTTAAGCCCGTCGGTCGCTTGTCTGATTTCTGCATTGTCTTTCCTCACTTCCCTCACTTCCTCCCTCAGCTCTTGCACATTTCTCTGTAGGTCCATGAGCATGGTTATGACTTTTATTCTGAATTCTTTTTCAGGAAGACTGTGCATTTCCATCCCTTCAGGCTCCCTCTCTGGGGTCGTCTTGTTCATTTTAGTCTGGACCATATTCCTCTGTCTTTTCATGGCTATAGAAGTGGTCACTGGTAGTTGCCACGTATGTCAGCTGGGCTCTTTAAGACCGCCTCTTGGGGTGCTGAGTCCTTTCGGGTGTAGCTGCACGCGGTGTGCTTTCCTGTGTATTCTGTTCTCTCTTTTAGAAATAGTTGTATTTGCTGTATTTTCGTAGATAAATATAGTGTTGGGAGGAGATTTCTGCCGCCCTGCTCACGCCGCCATCTTCCCGGACATCCGTGAGCTGGTCTTGTGTGATCAGGGCAGGCTTTCCCACAGAGTAAGACAGCTAACCCATGTCATGGCAGACAGACAGAGTTAGGGAAATGGCCTGAAGGGGGTAGTTTAATAACAATAATATTTTACATGTAATTGTATATTAATGATAATAAATTATTTTATAAAAATTAGGTCACCTGAAAAAAAAATTTCCAAGCGGAAAAAAAAAAAAAGAACTAGTAGAATTAATATCTGAATTCAGCAATGATGCGGGATACACAATTAATACACAGAAATCTGTGGCATTCCTATACACTAAAAATGAACTAGCAGAACGAGAAATCAGGAAAACAATTCCATTCAAAGTTGCATCAAAAAGAATAAAATACCTAAGAATAAACCTAACGAAGGATGTGAAGGACCTGTACCCTGAAAACTACAAGACAATCTTAAGAGAAATTAAAGAGAACACTAATAAATGGAAATTCATCCCATGTTCTTGTCTAGGAAGAATTAATATTGTCAAAATGGCCATCCTGCCTAAGGTAATCTACTGATTCAAAGCAATCCCTATCAAATTACACAAAACAGCATTCTTCAGTGAACTAGAGAAAATCGTTCCAAAATTCATATGGAACCAAAAAAGGCTCCAAATAGCCAAGGAAATCCTGAGAAAGAAGAATAAAGCTGGGGGGATTATGCTCCCCAACTCCAAGCTCTACTACAAAGCCACAGTAATCAAGACAATTTGGTACTGGCACTAGAACAGACCCATAGACCAATGGAACAGACTAGAGAGCCCTGATATAAATCCAACCACATATGATCAATTAATATATGATAGAGGAGCCGTGAACATACAATGGCAAAATGACAGCCTCTTCAACAGCTGGTGTTGGCAAAACTGGACAGCTACATGCAAGAGAATGAAACTGGATTATTGTTTAACCCCATACACAAAGGTAAACTTGAAATGGATCAAGGACCTGAATGTAAGTCATGAAACCATAAAACTCTTAGAAGACAACATAGGCAAAGTCTCCTGAATATAAGCATGAGCAACTTCTTTCTGAATGCATCTCCTCGAGCACAGAAACAAAAGCAAAAATGAGCTCATGGGACTACATCAAACTAAAAAGGTTGCAAAGGACACCATCAACAGAACAAAAAGGCATCCTATAGAATGGGAGCATATATTTGTAAATGACATATCCAACTAGGAATTAACATCCAAAATATATAAAGAACTTACACACTTCAACACCCAAAAAGCAAATAACCCAATGAAAAAATGGGCAGAGGATATGAAGAGACAGTTTTCCAAAGAAGAAATGCAGATGGCCAACAGACACACGAAAAGATGGTCCACATCAGTAATCATCAGGGAAATGCAAATTAAAACCACAATGAGATGTCACCTCACACCAGTAAGGATGGCCAACATCGTAAAGACTACGAACAACAAATGCTGGCGAGGATGCGGAGAAAGGGGAACCCTCCCACACTGCTGGTGGGAATGTAAGCTAGTTCAACCATTGTGGAAAGCAGTATGGAGGTTCCTCAAAAAACTAAAAATAGAAATACCATTTGACCAGGGAATCCCACTCCTTGGAATCTACCCAAAGAATACAACTTCTCAGATTCCAAAAGACACATGCACCCCTATGTTTATTGCAGCACTTTTTACAGTAGCCAAGATATGGAAGCAACCTAAGTGTCCATCAGTAGATGAATGGATAAAGAATATGTGGTACATATACACAATGGAATCCTATTTAGCCATAAGAAAGAAACAAATCCTACCATTTGCAACAACATGGATGGAGCTGGAGGGCATTATGCTCCGTGAAATAAGCCGGGCGGAGAAAGACAAGTGCCAAATCATTTCCCTTATTTGTGGAGTGTAACAACAAAGCAAAACTGAAGGAACAAAATAGCAGCCGACTCACAGCCTCCAAGAAGGGAATAGTGGTTACCAAAGGGGAGGGGTGTGGGAGGGTGGGCAGAGAGGGAGGGAGAAGGGGATTGAGGGGTATTATATTTAGTACACATGGTGTGGGGGGTCACAGGGAAAACAGTATAGCACAGAGAAGGCAAACAGTGAATCTGAGGCATCTTACTACACTGATGGACAGTGACTGCATTAGGGTATGGGTGTGGACTTGATAATATGGGTAAATGTAGTAACCACATTGTTTTTTATGTGAAACCTTCATAAGAGTGTGTATCAATACTACTTTAATAAAAAATTTTTTTAATTATAATAGTTTGTACTGTAACTGTATTTTTTTAAATTACAAATTACTCTATCTTTCAGTGCCACGCTTCAAAAGGAGCCGTTAGGGATTTCTACAAAGTTACTGTCTTGTAATAATACTATCTTTACCTTGAAAGCCACACAAGTGCAATTAGTTGATTTTTAGCCTAAGCATTAAATAAGTTCAATGAGGAAAGAAAACTCTTAAACAAATGGTGTTGGAACAATTGAATATCCACATGGCAAATGAAAAACCTTGACCCCTCTTCTCTCACTGTGAATACAAAAATTAATTCAAAATGGATCAAAGACCTAAATGTAAAAGCCAGAGCCACAAAGCTTCTAGAAAAACATACCAGAGAATATTTGCAAGACCATGGAGTAGGTACAGATTCCTTGGACACGACACAAAAAGCACTAACCCACTGATAAACTGGATTTCGATTCAAGAGAATTTCTACTCATTAAAGGAGACTGTTAAAAAAATGAATAGGCAAGCCATAGACTAGAAAAATATTCTTCAAATATACATGTAACAAAGGACTTGAATGCAGAAGAATTCCTACAAACCAACAATAAAGAAAATGAATTACCAGGCCCCAATCACTGCACCACCGCGGAGGACTCAACAGCCTCCCCCCTTGAGCCCCCTTGCTTCCTGACCCTACACTGCGTCTGCAACCCCGACCCCCACGGCGTCTGGTCCCAACCCATCCCCCTCCTTCTCCTGCCGCCTGGTTCCACGGAGGAAAAGGAACTGTATGGTGTCTGCTATCCCGAACCTCTACTCTTTGACCTCTTTACTGATGCAAGTTAAGGATGACGATCTGCTTCCTGCTGGCACTGAGGATTGCATCCATATAAGAATTCAACAGAGAAACCGCCGGAAGATCCTTACTACGGTCCAATGGGTCACTGATGATTACTATAAAAAGAAACTGGTGGAGGCATTTAAGAAGCAATTTGCCTACAATGGTACAGTAACAGAGCATCCAGATTATGAAGAAGTAATTCAGCTACAGGGTGACCAGCACAAGAACATATGCCAGTTTCTCGCAGAGACTGGACTGGCTAAGGACCAGCTAAAGGTTCATGGGTTTTAAGTGCAATGAACCTTCACTGAAGCTTAAGTGAGGATTTCCTTGCAATGAGTCTAATTTCCCTTCTGTCCCTTGTCATGAGTTTAAAGACCTCACAGTTTGTAACCATTTGGTGTCTGCTTTTAACTTGGACTAGCATACCTCCTTCATGCAATAAACTGAAAAAAGAAAAAAAAAACAATTTTTTTAAATGGCAAAAGAATTAATCGTCGCTTCACACCAAAGATGGCCAATAAGCACACGAAGAGGCACACCATATCATTCATTAGTCATCGGGGAGATGCAAATCAAAACCGCATTGAGATACCCACTAGAATGGTAAAAATTAAAAAAGACTGACAAGCCCAAACTTTGAAGAGGATATGGAGCAAAAGGAGCTCTGGTACATTGTTGGTGGGAGTGTAAAACAGCACAATCGCTTTAGAAAACTGACAGTTTCCTATAAAGTTAAACATGTATCAACCCAATGAATGACACTGGTAACTCCACTCATAGATATTTACTCAAAAAATGAAAACACTGGTTCACAGAAGTACTTATACAATGTTCATAAGCAGCCTTATTCATCACAGCCCCAAACTGAAAACAAACCCAAATGGTCATCAATAGAATGGAAAAACAAATTATGGTATAGTCATACATACCATATGTAAAGCAGTAAAAACGAACAAACTGTAAATAAATGCAACATGTATGAATCTTGAAAACATTATGTTGAGCTAAAGATGCCAGGCCCACACACCAAAAAACCCATACTGTAGGATTCCATTTATTTGAAATACAGCAACAGGCAAACCTTACTTATTTTTTATTTTTGTTTTTTTTATTTAGGTATTATTAATATACACTCTTTTGAAGGTTTCACATGAAAAAACATTGTAGTTACTACATTCACCCAAATTATCGTGTCCCCCTCATATCCCATTGCAGTCACTGCCCATCAGTGTAGTAAGATGCCACAGAATCACTATTTGCCTTCTCTGTGCTACACTGTCTTTCCCACGATCCCCCCCACACCATGTGTGCCAATCATAATACCCCTCAATCCCCTTCTCCCTCCCTCCCCACCCCTCCCCTTTGGTAATCACTAGTCCCTTCTTGAAGTCTGTGAGTCTGTTGCTGGCAAACCTTATTTTTAGCAAGTATAGTCAGAAGGTGTTAGTGGTGGTGGCTGGGGTGTTGGCGAGTCTGACTGCAAAGTGACACAAGGAAACATTCTAGAATAACACAAGGAAACATTATGTATTTGGTGTTGCATTGTGCTTACAGGTGGTACAACTGTCGCAACTCATCAAGTTGAATACTTAAGATCTGTTTGTTAATTGCATGTAAATTATAGTTGAATTTTTAATCAACATTAAGTTGTATCTAAAGGCATACATAGTAAACCTATTCTTACCTTGCAGATTCAGGCCCATAATCAAACTAAATGGATATGTGCAAATTACACATCTCCTTCCTTTAAAACAAAATAAAAACCCTGGGAGGCTTACTTTTGGAGATATCACCAGTATAGAGACAATGACTGGAGCCAAAGAAATAGTTGCCTGGGGAATGAACTTCAAGCTAAGGCCCAATGACCTAGTCAGTCTCTGCACTTGCTGAGGGTTTCTGAAGATGGCACTTTTTCCTAACCAATGCCAAACTGGGTGAGCTGCTGAGCTGCAGGTGTCAGGCAAGTCCTCACCACTCATGACAACTCATACTAAGGGAGGGTTCAAAGCAAGTTCTCCTGTCTCGCTCTAAGCAAGCAAAGTTAATGATGGTTCTAAGTGAGAAACGATGTGTAACAGTTTGTAGTTGTAGCTGTACAAGTGGGCAATAAGGCTTGGCACACCATGAGGCGGGGAAGCCTTCACTCAGTGCCCACCCACCAGAACACCCCAGAACCAGCTCCACACCTGGCACCACCAGCATGAGCAGCCTTCCTGAGCTGAGCATCCTTAGGTACCACCTCTAAGGTGCCTTTGACCCCTCAGGCTTTCCAAAGGACAGCTGTCAAGGGGCTTATTTGGGAAAAATTTTCCTGTGGATGAATTTTTTCAGGAATTATGTCCTAATATAAAATATGCTAAAATAAAGCACTGTGGCCAGAAGTGAGGCTAGGACCCTAGTTAGAAAGTGAGATGGACCCTCAACCTAATTTTAAAACATTGTGACATTAGCTGAGCTAATCATAGTCTGTGTTTCAGGTGCTTATATATAAAATGACATTTGTAATTTATGCAGACTGATCCATTAATAAATACTTATTAAGTACCAACTTTGGGCGAGGCCAAGGCAAAGCACAGGATGCACTGGTGAGCCAAGCAGATACAGTTTCTGCCTGCATGGAGGACTTTATGTCCTATTCTCTTCCCCTCAACTCATTCTGCTCCAGCCGCAGTGGTCACCGCTGTATATATCTCGAACATGCCAGGTATGCTCCTGTCTCAGGGACTTTGCACTTGCAGTTCCCTCTTCTGTGTAGATATCCTCTTGGCTTACTCTCTCCTTCACTTCCTTCAGGTCTCTACTAAATGTTATCTTATCAGAAACAAGTTTATTTCCTCACTGTTTGTTTCCCTCTACCACCCCTGCTAGAATGTATTCTCCTTGAGGACAGGGAATTTTTTAAATCTGTTTTATTCACTGCTGAATCCTCCAGTTCCTAGAACAAGGCCTGATATACAGTGGGTGCTCAATACGTATTGCTGAAAAAATGGGAGATTTCAGACATTCTCCTGCATAGTTAACCAATAAACCAAGATACACCGAACCCATCAAAACTGTATATAATTCAGTAGTGTCTTGGGATATGTTCACAAATGTGAACAGAGATTACTTATGTCGCTAATCTGAGTAGTATGGCACAGAATCTGGTTTAATGGTTCAAGAAATAAAACAAGTGTCATATGATAACATAATAGTTCTACCTGCCATTTGGGATGAGAAAATGGGCTACTGCTCTCAGTCTTAAACTACAACTTGACCTGACAAGAGGGTGCCCTCATCCATAACTCTCTTTCCAACTACCACCCCTCCACCACGTGATAACTCATACTTCAGCTCAGTTCCCTTGCAGGACTACAGCGACCCAGCATTTGGGGGCTATGTTCAAATGCCAACAGACAATCATGAAGGGAAGGCAAGTTACAGTGCACTCAAATAACTGTGATTCAAACCTCATCAACTCATAAGGAACCACTCTGGCTGCAGTGAAGCCTTCCGGCCCCACAGCCAGTCCATCACTGCACCCGATCATTGGGCCCTAATGCCTCCTTAATTCACCCACTGTTCTGGTTTCCTAAACAGATATCCAACTATTCTCCTGGTCCTGACCATTGCCTTCCCCAGTCTTTAAGTGCCCATAGGATAAAGCCCAAATTCCTTGATAGGCTCACTAAGCATCTCCCTAGGGTGGACTGGACACTTCCCCACCTCTCTACCTGAACACTTTACCCTTACACTGCATTCAACATGCTAGCAGCTACCATATCTGATTCCTTTGGCCCTGCTCTGAGATTTTGGTCTGAACTGTTTGCTCTGCCTGGTACGATCTTTTCTTACCTCCTTCTCAGGTCTTCACTTAAACACCACTTCTTTGGAGAGGTTGTGCCTAGGCTGGGTTAAGTGACTCCGCTCACAGTTCCGAAGCAGTGTGGGCTTTGCCCATCACACTTCATTGAGATCACTTACTTAGTGTCTGTCACGATGGCAGGACCATGCCTATTTCACACACTGCTGTCACCAAGGCAGAGCACAGGCCTGACACCAAGCAGATGCTGAGTAATGACTGAGAAATATACTCATGAATGAATAGATGTGAGAATGAATATATCAAGAAGTCAGGTTAAGCCTATGTGGATGGTGCACTGACTGACTAAGAGTATAAGCTATTTTGAATGATGCCCCAGAACTGATACCACCCTAGGAGAGGAACGCCGTGACTTAACATTCAGTTGCAAAGAAATCTGTAACATGAGAGCATAATTCTTCAGCATGGTAAAGGAGAGAAAATAAAAACGTGAAGGCTACTTTTATGTTTAATCTTTGTTCTGCAAAAACCAGGACCTGTTGGGGAAATAAGCAGGACTGCCTTCCACGAGGCCATCAACATCAGTCAGGTGCTAAGAATTAAATAGAAAGATGTGTCAAATTGTCCCCCAGCCTTCCTTTTGGCCCCATCACCCCAACATCTGGAATTGAGCCAGCATGGTGGATAGGCTGTCAATGCCTGGATGGAAGAGCTGGACCCAGAGAGGAAAGACAAGCGCACTTCAGTATCAGAGCATGAGCAGGAGGCAAGGAGTGGCTTGAGTTCCGAACTGCATGTTCACAGCAGAGGGATTACCTACCATTCAGTTACAGCTTCCCACTAACCAGCTGGACTTAAAGAGTCTGAAACAGCAACCTGAGTGCTTTTAGCAGGACTGCTTTCAGACAGATGTGAAGTTTTTCCTTACCTGCATTTATGGTCCCATGGAAAAATAAAAGCCAAGCTAAAGAAACTTTGTATTGAGTTTTACAAAGTAGTTATGATAAATGCTTCAGTTCCTGGGTTTCAAAGATTCAAAGGTTCTATGGAGAAGGTTCAGTTTTGCTGCAATCTGTTTATTTTAACAGTGCCTCCACAGTGCCTCCACTGACTCAATGACATGGTCACAGATTCCTGCTTTCTCACTGAGGGCAAAACACAAACAGGTCAAAGGAAAAAACTGCTAACCCCGCAGCTCCACAAGGCGACACAGCATTGAACTGCTAGGCAGCTAACGCAGAACGAGAAAGCATTCCCAGCCCTGGCCAAAGATGCCAGCTCTCCACCCCACCCCACACTCCACTCAGTGTCCTAGGAGAGACGCTAATGAAAGCCTTAATGGCCTGTCCAATGAGGCATGACTACCCAAGTTCAAAAGGGTAAGTAAGCTAACTCAGGTCATAAAGGAGAAGTAAATTTAACACCCACAGAGGTATCTGGATCACTATAAGTTCTTAAAGTTAGCTCCAGCTGATGATTACAACAGGGAAAAAGTACTCATCAACCAGCTATATTAACTCTTTGTTTTGGAAAATCTGGCAATAACAAGATATCTTCTCCCCTAACACTGCTTTAACACTGAGTTCTGAATTGACACATCAACCTGAAAATTCCATCCTCAGCCCCACTCTCTCCAGGAGCAATTTTATCTAAGCTTTCAAATTCACCAAGACCCTCACACAAACAGTCTTAATGTCTGATTTCCAGCCTCAACAACTTGTTCCGGCTCTGGCTCTTTACTGCTAAGTGTCTACTGGATTTCCCCACCTGAGTGACCTACCGGCTTCTCCCAGCCTGAATGCATCTTTCCTCTCCAACATGAATCTCCTCCCGTCCCCACCACCCTTTTAGGGGCACAATATCAGGTCACCAGAGTCCTTTCCTCATTTATTCCCCGATATTTGTAAGTGCCACAATGAGTCAGGCATCATGCACACAGCAGTGATCCAGACAGGCCAGGACCCGGGAGCTTAGTTTCCATTCCCTGCTACACTCATAGCTGAATACCAATGACTGACTTGACACAGGAACATAATGAATATTCAGATATCTTTCCCTGTGGTGGGCATGAGAACAAAGACTGCCTTTGCCCTTAAATCACTGAGTTAAAGCACACTTGGCCTTGATGTATGTGAAATAGCCAACCCTAAAGAGAGGTGTATTCTATACTTTGGCTTTACCTGTGGCCCTAAGAAGAGGGTAAGTTTTTAATTATAATGATAAACATTTTTCAATGTGCAAACATAATTTACTGAAGTTTTCTTAGTTATAAGTAGTATAACTTATACATTTTTAAGTATCCATATAGAGTTTTCTGCTCTTAGGAAAACTGGTATTTCTTTGGTAGCAAGAGATACTCTATAGTCACTCATTTGCCCTCCTTCTGGATTTCAGGTGTAGGACATTTTTAGGACACCCCAGAGTAGAGCAACCTTGACTAGTGTTCTCTAACTGTGTTACATGGCCTCTGGCCACCAGGAAGGTTAAGTAGTTCCTGGGGCCCTTCATAAATATCTCCTATTTGTATGCAGAAAACTGCCTACTAGGCCATGACCACACTCAGCTGTGATTTAACAATCTTCTAGCTGTTACATGCGAGATGTAAAATAATCTACTCTCAGGACAGTCTGTGCCACATCACCCCCATTCTTGTTTTTCTTTCCTTTTTTGGTAATGTGTAATGAAGGAGACTGGTTATAAAATACAGGGTATAGATAGGATATGCCTTCCTGAAAATACCCATTCATTTTAGTGTTGTAGAATTTCCTGATTATTGTTTAAATGATGTACAGTGTTTTGTCTCACTATTGAAGCTCTAAGCTCTTTCAAGACCAAGACTGGGGTTTACATGGTATTAAAAAGATAACAGGTCCCAGAAATTTCACACTGCAAGGCATTGTGGTACATACCTATATTACACTGGAAATTACTTAAATGCATTTGAACAACAATCTTAGCATATTTTATGGATATTAAGCACTGAAGAAAGGAGAAACAAAGGCAAATATTTAAAAAGAATTACCCATGACCAGGAGCAAGCTCAGGGCTGAGTAAACCAAACAGCTATTTAAGCACGATGATTTTTTTTTGGTATCATTAATCTACAATTACATGAGCAACATTATGTTTACTAGAGTCCCCCCATCATCAAGTCCCCAACACATACCCAATTACAGTCACTGTCCATCAGCGTAGTAAGATGCTATAGAATCACTAGTTGTCTTCTCTGAGCAAAACGATTTAATTTTGAAAATTACACCAGATAAGGAATCATTTCCCCCACTGCTCCAAAATACAATCTATGTCCCCTCAGCCCCTGGCACAGGAATATGAGTACAAGTGACTGAAAAGTAATGGTTAGTATGGCTGATCACCTCCCCCCAAATACTCCCCTTTGATAACCATAGCATGTCCAGAATGACAAACACACCATCTCACATGCTCCCAGAGAGGCCCCTCAGAGATGATAGCCATTTCCTACCAGGAACCACCACCAGACTGCAGAAACCATTAACTACATGGAACATCCTATAAAATGCTCTGGGATGCTGTGCTGCAAACCATCCACCAACAAGCACCAAAGAGACCCTAAGGGTCAAGATTATCCATCCGCAAGCACAAGATACAGCAGTCTTAAAAAGCAGCTTAAGATCTGTACAGTCAGCTTTCAATTATACATTGAATGTAAATTCATTATCTAGGTAAGTGTGTTACTGTTTGGCCCACTAACACCTGAGATGGGGAAATATCAGTGCTGCCCAGACCCTGCCATCCTCCAGACCCCACTTTTAATACAGTCACAGCAAAAAGGGCTGAAGGCCTGCAGAGCGAAAAAGAAGTTCAGTACCATCCTTTATACCAGCAAGAAAGTTTTAGGAGGGTTTTTTTTTTAATGCATATACTCATTAGAGAAAACTGCTGTGTTCTTAGGTTCTTTTTTTTCTTGCTAAGTTTTTACATTTGTTCAATATCAAACTGTATTCACAACTTTGTATCCTGATTTTTTTTAATATACTATCTTGACAATGGTTTTTCATATCACAGTTTTTAAGAGTTACATGACATTTCACTGACTACATGAACCAGCTTTTCATTCCTCTAGTGTTAGACATTTATGTATTTTCAATTTGCTTTCTGTTACAAATTACACAGGTTCCAAACATTAACCCAAACATATACAGTCAATTAATATTTGATAAAGGAGCCTTGGATATACAATGGGGAGATGACAGCCTCTTCAGCAGCTGGTGTTGGAAAACTGGACAGCTACATGTAAGAGAATGAAACTGGACTACTGTCTAGCCCCATACACAAAGGTAAACTCAAGGTAGATCAAAGACCTGAATGTAAGTCATGAAACCATAAAACTCTTAGAAAAAAACATAGGCAAAAATCTCTTGGACATAAACATGAGCAACTTCTTCATGAACATATCTCCCGGGCAAGGGAAACAAAAGCAAAAATGAACAAGTGGGACTATATCAAGCTGAAAAGCTTCTGTACAGCAAAGGACACCATCAGTAGAACAAAAAGACATCCTACAGTATGGGAGAATATATTCATAAAAAACGTATCTGATAAAGGGTTGACATCCAAAATATATAAAGAACTCATGCACCTTAACAAACAGAAAGCAAATAATCCAATTAAGAAATGGGCAGAGGACATGAATAGACACTTCTCCAAAGAAGAAATTCAGATGGCCAACAGGCACATGAAAAGATGCTCCACATCGCTAATCATCAGAGAAATGCAGATTAAAACCACAATGAGATATCACCTCACACCAGTGAGGATGGCCAACATCCAAAACACAAACAACAACAAATGTTGGCGAGGATGTGGAGAAAAGGGAACCCTCCTACACTGCTGGTGGGACTGCAAATTAGTTCAACCATTGTGGAAAGCAGTATGGAGGTTCCTCAAAAATCTCAAAATAGAAATACCATTTGACCCAGGAATTCCACTCCTAGGAATTTACCCTAAGAATGCAGCAGCCCAATTTGAAAAAGACAGATGCACCCCTATGTTTATTGCAGCACTATTTACAATAGCCAAGAAATGGAAGCAACCTAAGTGTCCAACAGTAGATGAATGGATAAAGAAGAGGTGGTACATATACACAATGGAATATTATTCAGCCATAAGAAGAAAACAAATCCTACCATTTGCAACAACATGGATGGAGCTAGAGGGTATTATGCTCAGTGAAATAAGCCAAGCCGAAAAAGACAAGTATCAAATGATTTCACTCAAATGTGGAGTATAAGAACAAAGAAAAAAACTGAAGGAACAAAACAGCAGCAGACTCACAGAACCCAAGAACGGACTAATAGTTACCAAAGGGAAAGGGACTGGGGAAAATGGGCGGGAAGGGAGGGATAAGAGGGAAAAAGGGGCATTACGATTAGCAGATGTAATGTTGGGGGGGCACGGGGAGGTCTGTACAAGTCAGAGAAGACAAGTAGTGATTCTATAGCATCTCACTATGCTGATGGACAGTGACTGTAATGGGGTTGGTGGGGGGGACCTGATGAAGGGGTAGTTTAATAACCATAATATTGCACATGTAATTGTAGATTAATTATAATAAAATAAATTATATTTAAAACAAAAAACAAAAAAAAACAAATTACACAGGTTAAGAAATTATGGCCCAAAAGTTACATGATTTGCCTAATATTATTCTAAGCAAAATATAATTGTGAAAGTAAATAATAAAGACTTTGAGGTTGTAAAGCGATATGGCAAATCTCAAGGCCAAGTAGAAGTGTTTCTGGTTCTATTTTGGGGTTATCTATTTTCACGAGAAAGTGAGAGCTGCCAGTTTGAGAGTCGCACGGTTATCCTGGCCAGAAAGGAAGCCTGCGCTCAGTACTCAGTTCCCATTTCTAACAGCTTAATTCCTAATTCTTCACGGTGAAGGACAGACAGAAACCCTTATAGAAGAAACTTTTGAGAATGGCTCCTTGAGGTGTCAAGAGAATGAGCAATTTCCCCAGCAATTCCTGGCTATCCTGGGTCCCAAAGAGTATGGCATGTTGTCACTGGCTACCTGGAGAACTGCCAGTACCTAGGACAAAGGCACTACTCGCAACTTCCCTTCTAAGAGTAGGAACTAAAGAATAAGTGCTTAAGAGTCAGGTTTGAGTACAGTTAAATAATGCAGGACTATTGATCTTTTACTTTTTAATGTTTAATCCCTATTTTCTAAGTGTTCATTCCTATCACCATGAGATAGAAATATTTAATCCATTTCTCACTTTGTCTCTGTTTAAGGAGATGGTATTTTAGTGACCTTATTCCTGTCCTAATGGCTAATTTATGATGAGTATTAGAGTGCAGGGAAGTCTTATTGCTTTCATGTTTTTCTCTTACCATGTATCTTACCTGTATGTCTTCCCACTCTGACTTTCATGAGCTCAAGCTTATTTCAAGTATCCTTCATTCCTTACTTTTTAAGACACATGACATCTAAATTTTTTAAGTAACTTGGACTTTAAGACTTTCTTGAGGTTAACTAATACAAAGCTGCTACTTTGTGTATGTAAGAAAAATAATGTCCCATTACTATACTGTAAAAGAATTCTCAAAAACAGCAAAATCGCCAGTTTTTTTCCTAGACGCCATCCAATTCCAGTAGTGGATCTGTCCTAGAATTGGACCTCCTACTATATGCATGAGTGACTTGTCAGGCATCAGAAAGGCTCTTCTCTGACTTCTAAGTTAGTGATCTGTTTATTCCCGTGTTTTCTGAACACCCACCTACTACAACTTCTTTTATCAGATGACCCTGCATCGCCATTTCATTTCTCCTCTTATGGTATAACTAGAAAATCAATTCAGTGAAAGTAGATCTTGTTAGCCTTCCTAGTGTATCTGGCACATTGGTCTGTTATATACTGTTGATTACTTTATTACAGGCCAGATTTGATAACTGCCCTCAGCTGCCCCAGAAAATGGAGTGGATGTTAAGTATCTGTCAAAGGTTGCATTGCCGTAGCAACAAAGAAACACTTTGAGAGCCTGTAAGTCCACCTTTCTCCTCTGAAAATCTTTCTGATTACAGGAGCTCAAAAGATGAGCACGAATCCAAGGAACACACTCGCCAACCAGTATATTCTCCAACTGCTCATTCAAGGTAGTATCTGCACTTACATTCAAAGCACCCTTTCATACCCCATCTAGCTCCACAGATGGTTAATTCTGTCTTCTATCTTACCTTGATTTTTGGCCTCCTTGTCTGTCTTCCATCTGGGTCAACACTAAAGTAATGAGGGTTTCTACACAGCATATAATGATTTTCCTAAAGCTTTCTGACAGGATTTGATTAATAATACCAGTTTTCCCCACAGATTACAAACCTTTCTGATAATATCCCATGGTATCTCTTGAGGTATTTATACAAAATGTTTCCACAGATGCAAGAAAAGTCAATACAATACACAGCCACAGTATCCACTGTTATGGTCTGGCACTGATTTATGAACCTAACACAAAGCTTTCTTCCTTAAACTGACCTATTAACATCATTCTCTCAATGTATCTTCTCATCACTCTGAGAAAAAAAACCTGCTGCGAAGTCAAATATACATTGAAAATTAGTTTTTATCAAGCTAGCAACAACTTGACCTTGATGAGTAGAATCAGGGACCATCTTACCAAATATGATTGACTCATGCAGGTGAATTAAACCATTATTGCACACACACACACACACACACACACACACACACACAAAAGAATCAGGGACCATCTTTTAACAATTACATACTTCCTGTATTACAAAATCTTTGCCCTTTTTTTTGGGAGGGGGGTTTCACTGCTAACCCTACTAGTAGTGGGTTCTGAACGTATTACTATAGAAATCATATATCTGAATTTTTCTAGCAAATTAAAGTGACTGAGCAGACCCAGAGCAATCATTCTATAAAAATAAGTAGGACAACCAGGTGGTAAAACAAAAAAAGCCTCTCAAACAGAATCTATCTGGAAAATGGGGAGTTCACCAACAGAACTGTCTGCTGAAAATTTTCACCTCTTGGTCCAGATCCTCTATAAACTTTTGGTACAAAAGCAGTACTTTTAACAGCAGTATATTTTCTGTAAAATGGATTGCCTTTAATCTCTTGGTCCCTGGTGTACCTTTCCAGAAGGGAATGGGTATCCTTATCAAGAATGAATCTAGCTTTCCCTCTTACAGACAACCATCTTCTCTACATCACAATAGCACATTAGGTGTCTTTTGTAATTTAAACAGTTGTTCCCTTCAACGGAAGGGTCACACTCTAAGGGCTCTTCCTTTTGAGACCTTTGAGCCCATACAGAGGTCCCCTGGGCAGTGCCTCACCTGGGTTCTGGACACTCAAAAGGGCACCCACTTTCTCATGTGGCTTGCCCTCAGCATGACACTGTGGGAACAATGAACATAAGTGTGGTTTATAACCTTCCTTTGTTCACCACGGCTTTAAACTTTTCTATTCCAGTCTCATTCTTTAGATCTGCAGTAGTTGGGAAGGTAAACGTCACACAATCCTCACAGGTCCTGATCTCCCCGTCCCCTCTTCCTTCTCACCACTTATGTGATTAATGCCTTGAAGGGAATACCCTACCACACCTTTTGCCTCCGCAAGTCCATCTGCTTCCTTCCTGAGCTTCCAAAGGTAGGCCAGGGCTATTGAGACGTGGCACTCTGTCGATACTGGGTCTGGCGGAGCCACCCGCACCTTCTGGAGTGTCCCTTCTTCCCACCCACCACCTGAACACTCTTTGCTTAACGAAGATTTACTTGCCTCCCGTAGGAAAAGTCCCATCTCACTCTGAAAGGCGGTGGACCTGCTACCCAACGAGCCCTTTGTCTGAGGCTTCCGCACCTCTCATCCTCATTCACAAAGCGTCGGTCCTCACATAGGTAGCGGATCTGCCCGGCAAAGGGCGGGGAGCCTAGGTTTCCACAGCTGAGGTCCTTCCAGGAGCCAAAATCCTTCGATTTTACGACCAAACTTGCAGGTCTTTTTTTCTGACGGGAGTAGGACGAACTCCAGGAGACTCCCGACTACGCGCCCGCGCTGGCAATTGGAACGGACCCTTCTAGCCCGTATTCTGCGTATTCCCGCCTCAGACCTCGGGCGCCGGGCTGCGGAGGCCCGGCCGACGCCCGCTCACTGCCCGCGCCATGCCCTCCTTCATCCTCACTAGTCGCCGCGCGCCGCCTCTCACCTGGCACGCTGGCATCGCCCGCCCCGCGCCGCACGGGAGACCATGGAACCAGAGGGGTCTCGTTGGCCAGCCATCCGCCAAGGAGGCTGGCGGGGGCGCGCGGGCCTCGGAGTCTAGCGCGCCACCACCGGGAACGCGCCGCTTGGTTTCTAAGGAACCGGGGTCTCTGGAAAGGGAGGGGCTGACAGCGAGAGGTCTGCGCATGCTCCCCTCGCGGGGGGGCGGTACCCGCGCTGGGAGGGGCTGTGATCGAGAGCTGCGCATGCTCGCCTGCTGGGGACGGAGGTTAAATAGCCTAGCTTGGGATTGTGATTGTTCTTTTGCTGCTCTGCAGCCGGAGGTTCTCTAGCTGCGGCTTCTTTCGAGTTCCCCGCCTGGCATCAGGGTAGTGCTGGAGTGAAGGAAGATCTGGTGTTGGACAACGACCTAACGTTGAAGGACGCTAGTTGTCTCAAACTTGTCCGGACTTTTAGACTTCCTGTCTCTTAATTATTCGTTTTTCTGTTCTCTCAGGTGCCCTTTCTGGATTCCTCTTCGAAGCTCTGGATGTTTGTTGGTTTAGCTTCAGGTGTCAGGGCTCTTCAGGACTGTGACCTGCGTCCCTGATCTCTTTACTGGAGCTTGCGAACCCCCAAGTAAATACCATTTTGTAACAAAATTGCCCTTTGGTTCACCAGACTGTCCGCTAGAGTGGTGAAATCTGTAAACCTTAGCGTAAAACGACCGGGTTGGAAATGTAGGGTTAGGAAATATTTCTGAATGGGGAGTCCTCACCCCTCTGCTTGTCCGACTCTCGGTGAGAGTCAGGAGCCTCCACTAAGCTGCCAGTAGGAGGATGCCCCACCATTTTTTCAGAGTATTCTATGATGTCTATGATCATGTCAGTTGAGCTGAGACAGTTGTTCCAGCTAAGACCCACTGACCAGCAGAACTCCCCCTGCTTTGGCAAGAGACAGAACTTCCCACCACTGCTGCCATCTTCATGAGCCTGGAAAGCTCCCAGAAGTGACGAGAAATTGTAACCTCTATTATAAGAGTGCATACACATGTCAAAATGCGTCGAGCTATATACTAAGATTTGTGCATTTTATTTACCGCAATAAAGATTTTTAAAATTTGTAACCTGTAACCCCACTCTTCTGATGGGAATTTATCCCCTTAATCCTTCCCCCTTGGATTCTGAATTGCCAGGCATAAAGGAGGCAGAATTAAAGCGTGCTTGTGTTTGATCTGTTTCTCTTTGTTCAGAGTTTCTCTAGGCAGTGTTTCTCAGCAGCAGCACTGTTGACATTTTGAGCCTTAAAATTCTTTGTTGTGGGGGGCTGTCTGTGCACTGAAGGGTGTATAGCAGCATCCCTGACCTCTGCCTACCAAATGGCAGTAGCAGACCAAGCTCAGTTTTGACCAGTAACTCCAGTCATTGCCAAATGTCTTCTGTGAGGCAAAATCACTCTGTTGAGAACTACTAATCTAGGGCACATGAATCTTTTCTGGTTTTTCTCATGGAACCAGTCCTTTGCATTTAATGCTCCATTCTTCCCTCTACACTAGCTTTTCCCTCAGAGTTCTGCAGAGTAATAGTCCTATAAAATGCCTGAGTGACACATTCTATGGAAATATGTTAGGAAACAGCTGGATTAAACTGTGTATTCACACAGGATTTTTTAAGCTTTTAATTAGCTGGTGATGTTCACTGTGAAAATGAGTTTACCTAATTTACTGGGCCACAGAACCTTTTCCAGGAACCATAGCCCTCTGAGATATGATTCTACATGCTCTCCTTCAGCAAACATCCCCACTCCATTATCCATCACCCCAACCAAAAGCATGCATTTGCCCTTGTCTCTCATTTCTTCCAATTCCCTCACAGTCACTCGCCCTATTGCTAACATTTATCTCCTAAATATTTCTCAAACCTGCCCTCTTGCGCCTCGTCTAGTATAATAGCCTCCTAGCTGGGTTTTTTTGCCCTCAGGTTTCCAGTCCCACCTGCAGGTGGAAACCAGCATAATCTACTGTATAAAACTGTGTAAAATCCTCTGCATAAAACCCTGGTGCCTTAGGGGCAGGGGACGCATAAAGAGGCAGGAGCAGGCTGTTCACACCATTCTCATGGAGGCAGGGTGCACATGTCTGCAGCCCTACGCGCTAACACTGCCCTATGCATGCTACCTACAATCCTCTACCTCCACGGAGTAGAAAGATTAATCACATTTTAAGGATGGGGAAACTGAAGTTGAGAAAGGTTAATTTTCCAGAGTCACCCAATTAATAAACAGCAGAACTACAAGTTTGAGCATGAGCTTTTCTCCTCAGACTGACAGGAAGATAAGCTCAACACCCCTCAGAAGAGCTCTTTCTTATTGCCCAGTGTCTCGGGTGAATGTACTTGGAATGTATTAAAATCTTCTTTTGAGGAGAGGAGCTTCTGTGGCCCAACTTTTTAAAGTTGAATTTGCTATTTTTCTCTCAGATGAAAGGTGTTTTGGGGGAGAGAGTTGAAGCTTAAATACCTATTCTCTTTGGGGTCTTGCAAACACCAGAAGTCCTGAGGATCCTTGAGGGGGCACCAGGACCCTGGAAACTCAGGTGAGCTGAGAAGGGGCCAAGCCCTCTTGGACAGGGTGTTCCACCAAAGGGTTGTGTCAATCCCAGTAAGGCTCAAAACAGACCAGACACTCGTGACTTGCTCATGGATGTGTATTTTAATAAAAATAACTCTGTCAAAATACAACAGGAGTTTTTCATCTCTCAAGTACAATTTAATAGGATGTTTTGTGTTAGAATTCTCTCTAAACCCTCCCACACCCACAAGTTTCATGCTAATGCCAAGTTACCAACTTGCGAGAGGACAAAAGCAGAACCAGTGTGCACAATGTGGAGGACGCCTGTTTCAGCTGTAGTCACAAATGGAGGGAACCCTTATGCAAAGAGGTGGTGCCTGAGGCAGCCAGAGTCCACAATCTGGCCATAGGTCCAGGCGCGTGGGACTGGTGATCAAACAGGGCTCTGCTGCCTGGCTGCCACACCATGTGCATACCTGAGTTGTGAGCAACCAAAGGAACTTTCAGCTCTGACAGTTCTCTGCCTCTTCTTCTTTGTGCTTGCTTAAGGGGTAGGAAGGTGCTGGGTGGCCAGGCAATCCCCACTTCTCCCTCTCTTGGTGTCCCTGGTTCTGATGGCCTGCACCCAGCCACAGACCAATGTAAGAGTTGATAAGGGGTTCTGGCTTTCTTTGCATGGTTGGCCAGTTTCCGCTCTGGAAGAAGTGACCATTTGGTAGCACAAAAGGAAAAGGTAAATAAAGAAGGCTGGCTGCTCCCCGCAAGGCTGGACAACCCAACAGAGCCAGGTCTTCCTCCTGTCCCCCTGGGTCACGTATGGTCTTTCCCCATAGCTTCTCCCAGGTACCTTCCCCACTTTCAGCTCCCGGAAGCAGGCAAGTAGGACTGGGTATGCATAAGGGGCTCCTCTGGCTGGCAAGCAGGCCTGGACTATCAGCAAGATAGTGGGCTCAAGCAGCTTGGTTTTGGTCCTCTCCACGGCTTGTGGGGCAAAGGCTTATGTCCCAAAGGTAAGCTGTCCAACTGGGACAGAGAGCCCCTCTGAAGAGGAAAACAGTAAACAACTTGGACTCAGCTGAAACAGTGAGATAAGGCACAGAAAATGGGGAGGTGGCCATGGGTCCTGAGTGAGAGCCAGGCAGACACACAACCCCAGCAGCACACTGCTGTCCTGAGCCCTTCTGGGCCCTCTCTCAGCTGCTCCACAACCCAAGCCCAGGCATCCGTCCCCATCCCTGACACACCCTTGAAGGTACCAGTTGCTCAGACACTGCTGGAGGCCTCGCCAGCCAAACCCCTCAGCTGCTGTTCAGCTTTAGGACTAAACAGTGTTGCCCAATCCACAGGGATGAGGTTAGTCCCAGCTTTCCCACTAATTTGCTGTGTGACTTTGGCCAAGTCACTTAGTCTC
This sequence comes from Smutsia gigantea, assembly GCA_032199065.1. Classification (NCBI taxonomy): domain Eukaryota; kingdom Metazoa; phylum Chordata; class Mammalia; order Pholidota; family Manidae; genus Smutsia; species Smutsia gigantea. The sequence continues at coordinate 74,307 of JAVSCE010003284.1, forward strand.
CTGGGCCTGTTTCCTTATCTATAAAAGAAAACTGGTGGAATAGATGTTCTCTGAACCCCATTCCAGCTGCCAAAGCCTCTGGTTTTAATTCCCAATCTTTCCTGGCTCTGACCATTTTAACAGCGTGAGGTTTTTCAACCTCTGGGTTTGAGAACTAGACATCCCCAGCCTTGCACAGGATGAGTTTCCTTTACAGACAAGATAATACCTCCCTAATGGGCCATGGTCTGTGGGCTGCCTGCTGTGCAAAAAAGCAGCAGCCTCTAGGATCATGTCCCAAGGCAGAACTCTGGAAGAGCACAGGGCCAGGGCCCTGACCCCATCACCAGAAGTTGGTCCAACTCAATCACTTTTCTTGTTGTCCAGCTGTGGGCCTGGCAGGCCCTGAATATCTCAGGCTGTACCAACTATTCCTGTGTCCACTGATGGAGAGCAGGAGCTTACCCAGCCTAGATCCAGGCAAGGAAGTTTAACTTCTGGCCTTGCCCATTCTCAGGGGCTGTTTGTGTGCTCCCTCTCACTGTGAAGCAGATGGGGAAATCCCAGCCTCTCCTGGTGCTCCTCTGGGCAGGCCTTCTCCCTTTCCTCCTCATGGGCAGTCAGTCCTCTCCACGGATGGCCCACCCAAGTCCTCGCATTCATTTCAGCCCTTCCTCTCCTGAGTCCCTGATGGCAGTACCAGGACTATTTTTGCCCCACCAGCTATGAGGACCCATCTGAAACAGCTGGTGGGACATTTGTAAAGCCCATGAGGTCCCTTCCTCCAGCCAGCAAATACTCATAACAGTTTTTCCTAAGAGTGGCTGGGGCCAAGCTGCAGGGAGCTGCCCAGCCCAGTTGCAGTATTGCCTGGCCTAGGCAGTCAAGGGTTCCATTCACTCCAATGACGGGCGGTCCAAAAATTAGCCTCCAGAGGTCCAGGCTTCTCAACAGAAAGCATCGATTCCATCAGAGCTGTGCAGAGACGGTGAAGATCCAGGCAGTAAGAAGGCAGCCCCTGTACTCAAGTCCTGGGAATGGAGACTCCTCCCCACAGCCTGACACACAGCAGCTCTTGGGTTGAAGGCAGGTAGTTTCCAGGCAATCAGTTTTGAGTAAATGAATTATTTGGCCATCTTAACAACAAGGAAAGGCAGGATGTTGAAAAGGGGAGAGAGAGAAGGGCAAGGCAGGCAGTGAGAGGCAGGGTAGAAAGGTGGATAGTGTGCTGGCCAAGACCCTCTACTCCCTTGCCTTGCTGTGTAGCCCTGGACCAATTCATCCCTTCCCTGAATCCTCAGCCCTGCAGTTCTCTGCTCAGTCCAGCTCTCAGGGATCTAGGGACCCACACCTCTCAGCTACTGCAAACCAGCTTAGCCTGACCTGCCTACTAAGTGGCCCCCAAAGCCTGTTGGGCCTCCCGAGGCAACTGGGTCTGTGGCTCAACAAAGACAAAGCCTGAAATAAACACATTACTTGGCTGAGGTGACAGAGATGATTCTTTTTAATGAGTTGGACTCAAATAAAAACATGGTGTCTGGACAGCCTCACCCAAGAGGTGCTGGACCACTAACACTACGATAAATACTGTGTCTTTTTTTTAATATATATATTTATATATATAATCTCATTTTTTTTTACTTATGAAAATAATAAGCTATCACCAACTTGGATAGGCTTCATCACTAAATTAGCAGAAACCAGCTCAGCACAAACTCTCCAGAGATAAATACTGGTGGCTCAGTCAGGAGGAAAAAAAAAAGATTAAAAAACCCCAACCCCTCCTCAAAACAAAACCCCCCTTTCAAAGTAGAAGGCGCTACATGAGAGTAACCAGCCAATACTGTGTCATAGGCCGCTGCACATGGAGAGGAGAGAGACAGGACATGGAAAAAGGAAGGAAGGAAGGAAAGAAAGAAAGGAAGGAAGGAAAGGAAGAGGCTGAGGCCAGGCAGGAGGAATGGGCTCTACCCATGGCTTCCAGGTCCCTGCGCCAGGTGCCTATGGAGGGCAGGGCTGCTCCAGCCCTGGGGCCGAGGAAGGGCCATGTGGGGCTAGCCAACATGGTCAGCTAGTGCAAGTAGTCGTCAACTCTGGCAAAGGAGCAAGATCCCAGGCCTGCTCGGGCCATGAGCCGTAGACATTCGGATGCTTGGCCCAGGGCGAGCATCAGAGGGGGCTGCTTTGGCAGGTTCTGAGACTCTGTAGGGAAGAGACAAGGCCTAGTCACTGCCCTGCCCAGTGCTTGGGTTCAGGTCAAAGTTCCCTTGGAAGCAAAAGGCAGTGTGTGTGTCGGGAGTGGACAGAATCTCTTGCTCATGTGTCCCAGCTGCCAGGCCATAGTCCTACAGTCATACCAGGAACTTAAGGACCTCAGTTTTCTTTAGAGCAATGGGCTGGTCTGGGCCCCCAGTCACAGCCTAGAGTCCACCACAATCTAGCCAGCCAACTCAGATGGGCAGGGGGAGGTCAGGGTTTAGGTTTAGCCAGGGAAGCCCAGGAGTCCTGTGAGCCACCAGAGAGCACCTGGGTAGAACTCACTGTCCTGATTTGGACAAACAGCAGTAACTCCTCAGTAGAGAGGGGAGCGAGCCACCTCAGGCACTCACAGGCCAGCCTGTTTTTGTTAGATCTACTTACCTAAAATTGCGCTGTTCAGGGCAGCACACACAGGCTCCCTCTGGATGGGGTCAAGCTGCTGGCCAACTGGACAGCTCCACGGATCTGAGTATGCCAGCAGGCTAAAGGCATCCTAAGGGACAGAGACTCTTGAGAGGATTGTAGCACACACCACGCACTCACCTCCATGGCTCCAGGGGAATATAGGGCCCGGTGTGGTGCCCAGGGAGGGCACAACACAAACCCCAACTGTAGCGTTGGGCAGGGTTGAGCCCTCCTCAGAGCCCAGAAGGTGGGGTAGGCCCTGGATATCCCATTTCCCAATGTACACTTGACTAGGGTCTGCTCTTTTCAGTTGCTGAGGTTCTCAGGGCCCTCCCAGGGTCACCCTGACCCCAGCACCAAATGGGGGCCTACTCTGCATGAGGGCCTGGCTTGTTCTGTACCTGCAGCATCTCTGTGTGGGCCAAATTCTTGCCGTACTCCCGTCCCAGCTGCTCACTCAGTGCCTGCAACTCACGGCCAAACAGGATAATCCTTTCTGTGGCAGCCTGGTTGCCCCCACAGAGCTGCCGCCGAGGATGCCCATCATCTGCACCCAGAGCCCAGCAGAGAATACATTAGGGGAGGTGAGGAGGGAAGGGGAGGACTGGGGTAGGGACCCCAAAGAGAACATGGCAAGAAGAACCTCAAGGGGGCTGCAGCTTCTGTCAGAGGCAAGTGAGGGCTGGGAGGAGCAGGTGGACCATCCATTACTGAGATGCTCTTAGTCCACCTAGCATATATGGTCTAAGAATCAGAAAGGATTCAGAAGCTTTCCTCTTCCCACTTCGTCAGATGCATGGGTGCTCACAAGAATGCCCACTCTTGACAACTCCTTTGAGCCGCAAACATAGGGACCCTGGTCTTGGAAGCTGGCTTGGGCCTTCCTGCCTCCAGCAGCCATTCATGATTGGCTGAGGAGGTAGTGAACCAGATCTGCCAAGAGCTTTCAAGCTGCCAAAGCCTGTCCATTCCAATCCCAACCCCTCCCAGGGGGCAGAGGGCATCAGGACTGAATATTGCCATCCCTGGAACACCATGCTGGGGCATGGCCCTTACCCATGCTGGACTCATCTGTCTGCAGGTCCTCATGCTTATAGGCACCATTGACGATGCGTGTGGACATGCTTTCCAGCATACCATTGGGGTAATGCTCTGCCTCCATCTCCATCTCACTGTCACTGTGGGGAAGGGTTGAAGAAGGAATTGGCCAGGGGGATGTGTTTGGAGTAGCCTGGTTGGACCTCTATTTAGGCTTTAGCCACAGGTTGCTGTGGGTAAACCAAAGGCCCCTAAGGAGCATGAAAGGACAGCTCAGGCTTCCAAGGTTCCAACACTTGGCTCCTAGTATGACACCAGTTATCCCCAGAGGCCTGTCACTTGATTCTCACCATCGTCCCAATGCTGCCTTTGTGGGCCTCCCTCCTGGGCCCTCCTCTGGGTTGGCACACCCACCCACACCCCCAATGACCGTGCCCTGTGAGCCTCAACAAGCATCTCTGGATGCCAAAGGCAGGACATCCCTGAGGCACGCCTGGGAGCTGCTGAGAGCTGCTTTGCACCCTAAAACCTCTGCCTGCCCAACTTGGCTGACTACAAGCAAAGCCCAGTGAAAGCTTCTTCAGAATAGCCCCTGGGGGTTCTGACAGGCCTGGTCTCCTTGGAGACCACATTCTCAGCTAGGCAGTGTCAGCACCGCTGAAGAAAGACAGGGCTGAGAATGTGGCAGATGAATCAGGGGTTGGGCCAGAAGGCGGAGTCAGTGCCTGGCCTGGTAGGTCAGCAACCACTACTCCAGGCACAGACCCCTTATGAAAGGGGCGGGAGTGCAGGGCAAGGGGGCGGCACTGCAGGTTGAAGTGGGCCCAGCTGGCATAGAGAAGGAAAAGCAGAGGAGGACAGGCACCTGGTCTCCTGGTTACTGGTGCTGCTGTGGGGCTGGGACTTGGTGGAATCTGAGTTGGACTCGGAGTAATTGGCCGAGGATGGGGATGAGGAGGACGAGGAGGACGAGGACGAGGAGGAGGAGCTGGGCGCAGCATATTTACTGTGGTTCTGTTTGCTCTTGGTGGACATAACGCCGTTGCTGCAGCTGGGACTGTCTGCTCCTGGAAGCCAGGGTACAGTCAGATGAGGAGGGGCAGCTTGCCACCCAGCAGGGCCCCAGGAATAACCAGTGGTCCCATTTCCGCTCCCCCAAATCCAGCGGGGAGCCGTGAGCCCAGCCCAGGGAAGGGCATGTGGTAGCCTTTCTTCTCCACACCAGTTTTTCCCAGAGCCCTCTGGAGAGTGGCTGACCTGTGTTGTGCATGTGGGAACTACTGAGGCCATGGCGGGGGCTGAGGCTGGGGGAGCCAGGGTAGCTGTCCTGGGACTTGGGGCTTCGAGAGCTCAAGCTGCGGACCTCACTGTCGGTCCCATTCACCATCTCCACAAACTGACGGCACCTGCAGAGGGAGCAGAGCAGCACTGCTCTGGCTTGGTCTGGGTGGTATGTTTACACCACGAGGTGAGAGGGGCTGGGCTAGAGGGGAGCTGTTGGTGCCCCAAACTTACTTGAGCATGAAGAGCAGGTTGGGATTGTGCTCCAGCAGCCCTGGGTAGAAGCGCTGGGTGGTCTCAATGGCTTCACCCACACGGCCCTCCAGCACCAGCTTCTGGATCTCTGCAAAGAGCAAGGACATGGCACTGAGCAAGGGGCTGCAGACCCTCCTCACAGCAGCATGCCCACACACTGCCAGCCCTGAGCAGGGCCCAGCCGTCAGTCAGGTGGGCTGTTTCAGAGAGGCATACCGGGTTGACTCTCACAGAAAAAAAGGCTGAAGAAAGAACCTGGCTGCCCAGCCCCAGAGTAGACTGTGGTTTCTGCTAAGTGGCAGGGAATCCTCAAAGAATAAGAGGGGAAAATGGAAGGGGGACTCTTAGCCCAGAAGCAGAGGGCGAGCTTGGAGACCTGTTCCTATGGCATACAGGTCTCCAGGGAACTGGATAGGGGAGGGACCCTGGCTGTGGAAGAATGATCTGGGATGGGCACCCAGGTAGCTCGATGCCCCAGGGCTCCTCTTCAGACAGACTTTTCTCCTTTCAGGCCTCACAGGGGGTGGCAATGGGAGGGCATTGCATTGGTTCCTGGACCAGGGCCACATCTTGTCAGTCTTCAGGGGCTGCAGCATGCTCCCTGCCGGGAGGGGTCATCCTCCTCACACTGGCATCTCTGACAATGCCACCTCTTAGGCCATCAGCATCTTGCTCTTGCCCTGGGGCCTGGTGCATCTTGCTGGGAGTGACTTCTGGGTCTGAGACTCACTCATTTGTAGATCCCAAGTATGGGATCCCTTTCCATCTGGCTTGGCATAGCTTCTCTGGGAGACACAAACACATGCACAATACACAAGCAGCGGGCTGAGATGCAAGCACGCACACAGACACATATGTCCACACACACTATTCTCCCTCACTCGCCTCTCTTCTTCTTATCTCCTTTCTGGCTCTGTTTCCTCTTTCCCAACACCTTCCTTCCTCAAGAGAGTCCCAAACACACAGTATGCAGGCCAGTATGGACACTAGGAAAGCTTCCTTTAGTTCCTTCCCTTGGTTGCCTGCAAAGGGCAGGACCACAGCAGCCACTGAGCATCAGCCTTTGCCCTGTATGACTGCTTCAATTCTCTCTCTGGCTGGAAGCAGGCAGAACTAAGGTGGAGGAAATAGTAAGAAAGGCAGGGTGCTGGTTTGACAAAATGCAAACACATTCTTTTCAGAAAACCATGAACAGAAGGCGGAGTAGAATCCAAGCCTCAGGGGGAAGGAAATAAGCATGGAGGAGTGGGATCCAAACATGCTAAGCCCCAGCCTGCGCTGCGCCACCAGAGGCTGCACAGAGATGCTCCCATGCTGCCAACTGTCCATCTGGCCAGCGGTGTCTTGAAGGAGGGACAGAAGCAAGGCCTGGGGCTGAGCTGGGGCTGTGGTCTGATCTCCTGGTGGTGAGGACGACTGCTGAATGGACTCTTGACAGGTTACCTAAGGCTGGCATGAGCCAGGAGCAGAGTTTGGGACAGGTGAGGGAGGGAGGGAGGGGAAGAAGAGAATCAACCTTACTTTGTCTGTTCTTTATGGATGCTTGTTCTTCCTGAATTGGTGTTTCCGTCATTCGGGCAAAAGCTGTGGCTGTGGCACAATACCCATGATGCACCAGGTAAGAGGAGACCATGCTAGAAGAAAGGAAATGCTCAAGGTGACACTCAAGAACTGCATTTCTTACTGACCACCTGATGGGACCCACTATCTTCCCGTTAGGTTTTCCCTAAGTACAACTTGGAGGTACAACCTCCAAAGAATGAGAATAAAGAGGCAGAAACAAAATGCAAACTTCCTCCAGTGCGCATGTAGTCAGGCTGGGGAGGAGCTGGTTACCATATCTCTCCTCACAGCTTGGAGGAGTGGCTGCAGTTTCTCTGGGATATGCTGCCCACAAGTGGGCAAGTATGATAACAAAAATATATACAGCAGCAGGTATTATCATCTCCTTACAGAAGAGGCTGCCTCCTGTGAACTGCAGCAAGCCCAGAGAAGGTTGACAGTCTCTCTGAAGGCTTCCTGGAATGGCAGCGAGACAAACAGTCTGGCAGCTGCCCAAAGACAGATGATGCGTGCCACGTGTGTACCCTCTACAGACACAGGAGCTCCTCTGCAGGCTGTACCACATGCCCAGCAGAAGCATTCCGGCTCACCAAGTGAACCTGGTCCTCAGGAGTGCTGGCTTTAGAGGGTGATGGGGGAGCTAACCCACAGCCTGTTATTCCATATGATTTGCCACAAATCAGGGGCCCAAGAAGCCAAGACATTAGGCAACAACATGGCCAACAGGAACACATTTTTGGGAAATGGCTCTGAGGTGCCCAACACCCAGCAGCCATTTAATTCCACCACAGCCAGCAGAGCAGTGACAGCTGTATGTACACATGTGTATATACACGTAGGGCAGGAGGAGGAGCCCTCCCATCTGATGTGTACAGAAATGAATACCTTAGTGTGTGCATGTGTCTGATGTCTGATGTCATTATTATAATTGCCAAACACAGATGTCTAAAGGGCTATCATGTGGAAGGCACAGAGTTCAGCTGAGTGTCACCTTAAAGGGTAAATGAGATGACACATAAAGTGCCTAGCACAAAGTAAAAAATCGATAATACAACCTCTTACTATGAAATTATGTATATTAATATTATATTATGAATAATTATAATTATTACATTATAATTATACACAAAGACAAACATTTTTTATGAAACACAGTTCAGATGAGTCCATGTGTTTATCAACAAATGATGCCACTAAAATGTACTGTCCCTTTAACTCAACAATTCCACTTCTTGAAAGGACACCAATAAAAAAATCTTAAATATGAATAACTCTTTACAAAAGGGTTAACTATATAAGCAAAAGAGAGGAAATAACCTCAACCTCCCACCAAGGGAAGCCAGTCATAGGCTTGTGACAAATTTATCTGAGATAAGAGACTCATGAATAATGTTCATAAAATGAAGTTATGGGAAATCACAGGATACAAATTATATGCAGGTCTTGGCAAATAGTGCACATGAACACACACATGTGAACAAACACACCCATGTGCTGAGCCCAGGCCCTGTGAGCTGAGAGTTTCTGTCCTGCCCCCACACAGCCTGGGCAGCTCCACCTCTCCGCTTGCCTGTCCAGCAAGGCTGCTGGGACTGGCACTATGCTGGCCACACAGGAAGACCTTCTCATTAGCACTAGGGGCTGGAAACAAGATGTAGCAGCGCTGTTATTCCTGAGAAGGGTCTGGCCACCTAGCCTAGCCCCTGCCTCAGCCCTTCCCTAGGGCCTACCTCAGTACTAATCCCTCAAGAAAGGAAAGCTACACAAAGAAGTCAGTGTACACCCCAACCCCACCCAAGGGAACCTAGTACCTGGGTGCCTTTGCAGGGCAATGACCAGGGCTAGTAGAAGTCCAGCCCTTTCTGTTCACCCTTGGGAGCCAAGCTAATAAGCTAACCCACCTCCTAGCAGAATGGATACTGGTCATTGTCTTACTCAGGCCTGCAGCTGGCAAGTGGAAGAGAGACCCAAACCTCTGGCCTCCCTTGGGATTCTCAGCAAGGTTTGCTTTCAAGAAAGTCTGGGAATTAATCAGCCAAGAGCCAGCTATGCTGGTCCTAGGGAGGACTCTCTTCCCACCACCACTGCCACGGATGCATCAGATTTAGCTGGATGTTAAGTGGTGTGTGACAAGTGCCCTGAGGTGACCTCAGGCCAGAGTCACAGCATGATGGATACTCCCCCTGTAGTGGGAAAAAAGTCCACAGAAGAGGACACCACAGGGTGCCCTAGTATATCCTCTGCCCTGAGGAAAGAAAACAGCCCTGCGGGTGATATTACACAGAGCCTTCCAATCCAGTTGAGGGGGCAATGATTTAATTAGAAGCAGATCTAGAGAACTAAGCAGGAGCCGTCCATCTGATAAGAGGGAAGCAGGCGAGCAGCAGATGTAATCACCCTGGGAGTGCTTTCCAGGAGGAACACTACCCACTGGAGTTCATTAGGGCAGGTTCTAGCAGCACAGGGGCCTACAGGAGAACGAGGTCTCTGGGATGGGGCAGAGCTGGGAAAGAGCGGGAGCGGAGCACTCACTTCTGCAGCACCGCCTGCCACTCGCCAAGCCGGGCACTGATGGGGAAGCAGTGGACAGTGCCCTGGACCTTGGCACGCCACTCCCGCATGTAGTCCTCAATGTCAAACAGGAAGGGCTGCTGCCCAAAGTTGGCGTCCACAATCTCCCCAGGTGTCTGCAGGCCTACGGTGGGGTAGAGGTTGGCCTGAGGAGGAGAATGAAATGTCAGTCGGGCCCTGAGGGCAATGGGGCAACAGGGCCTCATCTCACCCCACCTTCCAGTGCAAAGGGGGAAGGCACTGACTCCTGCAGGCCAGGTGCTCTGGCTTTGAGAGAACTGCAGTGAGGCTGGAGGAGGCAAGGCTAAGCCACATTGTGCCCACCTCTGGACCAGAGACGCTTTTCCCCAAAGTTCAAGGGAAGAAAGCAAAAGAAAAGCAAGCCAGGCTCAACAAGGAGTCTGCTGCCCTGAAGCAGGCTATGGTGTCTCCAAAGCCCAAGGTTCCTCTTTGGGACTCAGCTATAGCAGAGAGGCAGGCAAGGCTCTACAACCCTGCAGGCATGCCCATGATGATCTGCAGCAGTGGCTCTTCTCAGAAAGATCTAGGACCAAGGAGCCCTCTGCCACCAAAAACGGATGTATGAGTGGGCAGGAGGGATGGGGTGGGGGGGAGACAGAAAAGGAGGGGAGGAGGAGGACACCATGGCAAGGGATTAGGTGGTTTGGCACCCCCAATGCTGGCAAGTGTAGAGGCCATTGCCCTTCTTATCAGAGGCTAAGAGGAGGGTCCTCTGGCCAGTGAGGTCTGGGCATGTCCATAGGTGTGGGGCTCCCTGCTTTCCATGATCAGCTTCTGCCAAGTCACTCACTCAGTGCCTCCTGTGGCTCCCCACTGCTACCATCTAATGTCTCACCAGCCTCCTCTCTAGTCATCAGGCCCCCAGTCCGCTCTTCCACCTTCCATCCTCAGGCCATATGCCATCCCGAGTCTCACGTGCCTTTACTGTACACAAGGTTGAGCCCACCACAAGCTCGGAACCCATAAGACCTTTCCCTTTTTTTCTTTCTCCTCCCATCCTCCATGCCGCAGGCAAAGCCCACCTCCTTCAGCAAGCCTTCCCTGAGAGTTGCTGCCCTCAGTGACACGCCCCACTTTGAGGAATCCACACACTTTCTAGCACTTGGTGACATACTGACCACATTGATGTCTGGTTGTTTCATGTTACGTCTCCACATCTAGACTTTTCCCCAGGCAGGGTCAGAAATTTCCTTCTGTGTCTGTTCTCTTTGTCAAGGACCATAGCCTCTCTCTGGGGCCTCCAGGTAGGAGGGCAGGATTCTGATCCATAAATAAAAAATTCTAATAGGATCCTAGGTGCTGTAGTCTGGGCTTCAGAAGGCCCCTCAGATCACAGGGGCATTTCCTAGGGCACCACAGGGGTACCCAGGAACCCAAAGCAGCCACTGGAGTCAGAAATCTTTCAAATCTTTCCTCCTTCCAGAACCCAGCCAGGGCGCATACAGCTGGGCCAGGCTCCCAGCATTCTGGGTGGAGGCCCTGCATGTGATGAGGCCCATGGTGACTCATAATTAAGGACTGGGGTGCAGGAGGTGGGGATGAGCCCTGAACTAAGCCAGCAAGTGACCTTACCCTTTTCCAAGAAGAGAAAACCACACAGAGCTCACCTCTCTTGCTTGCAGGTGCCCTCCCTGGTACCCTAGGGCATTGACTTTCCTCAGGGATCTCTGATGGGTATGCACAGGGACCAGGCTCCCTAACAAGTGTAGGAACAATTCTCTACACTCTGCACCCAGTCCACTGGCTATAAGCCACACTGAACTGGCTTAGACCAGCTGAGCCACGGAGCTACCCTGACCTCCACCCACACCATCCCCCAACTGCCTTTGGAAATGCCATAAATCACTGTCACATGCTAAGAGTCATGGAAGAAGACCAGGCCTTGCTGCTGGGGAGAAACAAAGGCCAGCAGGTACCCCATACTGGTCCCTGACAGCACAGCATACATCATCTGGGGGAAGGGCCAGACTCCACATCCTGCACTTGCAGGTACCACCATACCCCATCCCAGTTAGCCCCCAAGAGCCCGTAGTGGAGAGAGCCCACAGTATTACTCACCGGGAGGTCTGTGAAGGCTGTACCTGTGGAGAAAAAGGAACAGTCATCAGTCTACTTGGTTTCCTATGTCACTGCAGGACCACAGAGGGTCCATCACAATGGCTGGGGAGGGTTGGTCACATCTCTCTTGTGGTGGAGGCCAAGTCCACGCTAGGGCCTGGTAGGTTTAGACCCTGGCTTTCCCTTTGCTGGCTGGAAGTGAAGCTGGATATTTGAGAATATTTTTCTCTCAGGAAAAGCCTGCTGGAAGGACTAAACCCAAATGATCTACCCCAAGGCCTCTGCAGACCTGATCTTTCTCTTGATGCAACATGTATTTATGCCGACCTACTGACTATGCCAAGCCTGTTCCATACATTACCTCATGTGATCCTTATACCAACTCTGGGGAATGGCCTTTCTTATTCCCATTTTACAGATGAGGAAAGTAAGTCTAAAAGGTTAAATGATTTGCCAACAGTCATAAAATTAGCAGAAGTGGTGGGGCTAGATTAATTTCTAGCCTGACCTCTGTCATCACCTCTACGCTGACAGAGAAGTGGAAACAGGGAGGGTTGCAGCTGTCCATCTCCAGACCATACCTGTCGAGAGTCCCTAGAGGTTCCAAGTTGACAAAGCCCAGGTTAACACTGGCCTACATATCCTCTGAACCCTCCTGCCAAGCAAAGGACCTCAGTCTTAAGTTGGAAGTGAGAGTGGAGGAGAACGTGACTCCAAATATATCAGTAGGCCTAAGCAGGAGACGCACCTCAGTGTTTTCACCAGAACACTCATGCTCTGCATGTTGAGAGATGACTCTGGGCCAAAGGAGACTCTCAAAGGACTCATAGCCCTCCCATTTTATAGATAAACTATTTTGTCTTCTAGAAGCTCCTGAGCTTTGGCCTGAGAGATTTTCAAACCACTCACTCCTTAGAAGTCCCAGTCTGCTCCCCCAACTCCTACCTGGAAAAGAAACTGAAGCCCAGCAAGATAGAATAGGTGAGGGTTTGACAACAGCAGTCTCCCAGTAAACCTGGGGGAAGAATCCAGCCAGCCAGCCAGCATATACCATGTGCTTCCTCTGTGCTCAGCATTGAGCTTGATGTCTTACAAGGAACCATCTAATTCTCAGAAGAACCCTACAAGGTGTATGGCGTCTCTGACACTAGTTTACAGATGAAAAAACCAAGGTACAGAGAGATTGTTTATATTCTTTGCCAGATTGTTTTGCTCCTCAGTGAGGGAAGCTCGCTGATGATCATGATCTGCCTGACTGAGGGCATTTCTGAGCCCCACATGTAGAGCCAGCAGTTACAGTACTAACAGCACAGAATCTGGAAGGCCCTCTGCACCCACAAGGGGACCTCAACACCGACCCTCCAAGTCTGCACAGGAGCTGCCCTTGTGGATCTCAATGTGGCTGCTACTATACTCCCAGCTCACGGAGGAGGTCCACTGAACCCTGGAGAAAGGGGGAGCCCAGCTCCATCAGTTATCTGCAGTGTGACCTTTGGCAAGTCACTCAGCCCATCTGAAAAAAGAGGATAACATGAATCCTGACCCCTCAAAAAGGAAAGGAGAAAACTGAGAAACTTTGTGAAAGCTGCTTCATAAACTGTGAGGTCTAGGTGCAATCTGGCTAAAGTTGTGCCACAGGGTGAGGTGATCACCACACTTCTGGGCAGGGGATGACCTACCCGGGCTTGCCCAGCTCTACCACACAATGACTCAGGAAGGACAAGGCCTTGAGGTGCTTCCAGGAGGATGAGGAAAGAGGTTACTCCACCCCCTACTGCTCTGGACAAGGGGCGACATGCTGCCCCAAGCCCTGTAGGTCTCTGGGAGCCTCTGCAAGGCCAATGTGACGGCAAGATCTGGGTTGGCCCATGAGAAGAAGATCGTCCAGGCAAAGATCCAGGATGCAAACAGGACATTCAAAGTTACTGATAAGAAGTGCCCTGAGCCAGAGAGACACAGATCAGGGCTGATAGGTTGAGGGTAGTAAGCTTGTGAGAGAGCACAGTATAAAATGTATAAAAATTACGCCACAAGTGAACAGACCACTTACAGGTGAGACATATGCCTCCCAACTCCATGGACTTGCTCATTAATCCTCCATCAAGTACCTGTTAGACCTCCTAAGAGCTGGGCCCTGGGATAGGCACTAGGGCAACAGCTGTAAGCCTGGCCCTCAAAGTGCTGCTGACTCCAACAAGAGAGATGACATGCTAATAATTACACAGACAACTGGCCACTGACACAGAGTACAAGTGCTGTGACAGGAAGGATGGAGCAAACCAAAGGAGCACAGAGGTTAAGCAGCAAGGAACATCATTCTGCTTCTCTAATGGGGAAAGGGTTCAGGTTCTGAGGTTAGAAGGCAGTGATTGGTTCATTGATCCCAGATGAGATTCTGAAGCACGTTATTGATAAATTGGCTTGTGAAAAGGTAACAAGGTCATAAGAAGGTTCACCAAGTAGTCTATCACTTCAAGTTCACTGCCTTTCCATTAAATTTTGTGATCTAGAAAATGCAGGGGACAGGCCATATACACTTTTTAGTTAAGGTCTCAGTAATATCCTTGCAAACAAGATAGAAAAACACAAATATATAATAAAGTGATTCTCAAATGGCTGAAGTCTACACAGACAAGCTATAAACTAAAGGCCTCAAATTTCAGCCTTGTGCTATTACAATATCTTTTCTCAAGTTCCTGATGAAAACACATATAAACATGTTTATCAATTTTAGGTTAATAACAATGCTGAAAAGAATACCAAGTATTTGAGATAGAACAAGCAAGACCACAGATCTTGACTGGTTGGAAAAATAGGCAATATACCCCTAAATGAAGTTTAATTGTAAGATGCATGAGGTCTTGCATGGGACCCATAAAAAACATGCATTAGGGAGATGAGATTTTAAAAACAGCATGGGAGTTTGGGCCGACATTAAGGTGGCTGTGCATTCCTTATGGACCTGGGGACCTGACTGACAAAGAGTTCAGGTGCCTGGGACATATTTAGGGCCGAGAAGAATGAGGTGCAGGTGCCAAGTATGGCCCAAACCCTGTATCCCATGGGAGGTGTTATGCTCTGAGCAAAGTGTGGATGACTTGGAGGAATGTGAGGAGGGCAAGTATTCAGAGCAAAGGAGCAGGACTGGGCCTGGGTGCAGAAGGATAGGTGAAGGAGGCCTGGGTGAAGAGTGAGAGCCCACAGAAGCAGCCCCTGGAACTCTGACAGCAGGAAGACCAAGAGCCAGGAAATAGCTCGAGTAGAGTGGGGAGTGAGGAGCCACCTTAGATTTGCCCCACCCTCCAGTGCTGGCTCCACACCAGCTGGATACCAGCAACGGTAGGGGGCTGTGGACTTCAGAGGAGGGTTTCTCTGGATGTGCACCTGGGTCAGCTCTGCAGTGTCTATACTATGCTCTCAGCTGCCACTTTGGGCTGTGGCATCCAACTGCCCTGTTGAGGAATGCTGACTCCTGGCCACTTGGTCCCAGACACCAGCAAACCTAATTCCCACTCAGGTCTTCTGATTCTGTCCAGGCTCATCTCCTGAAGAAGCCAAAGAGGGGCTGTGGGGGCCAATAGTTACCTTTTAACTGCCCTCAAACCAGGGAAGCAGGCCTTCTAGGAGTTAGGTTCCAAGTAAAATGCCCAACTCCCTCTCCTGGCAAGGCCTGTGGGCTAGCCTGGCTGGTAGGGTTCTGCCAGATCAGAGACCTCTGCAAATCTAATCAGATAGGCCCAGCAGTTGGGCACCACCTCAGAGTACATTGGCCAAGGCCTCCTCTCACTTAAGGGCCAAACACCAGCCAGCCCTCAGAACAGCCAAAGCACCTCCACTCCCACCCCAAGTTCTAATCCTAAATGTCTACATGTGTACAGGATTGATCCTTTACAGGATCCTCCAGGGTCCCCATCACCCTCCACTGACTGCTGCTCCTCCTGGGGTCTCGATTCATCTTCCCTTCTTGTTAGTGCACCCCAACTACCATAAGACCCTGTTAGGCCACTCCTGGGCCTTTGTCAGGTCTGCTCCTCACATCCTATAACCATCACCACTGCCTTCCTCAAGCTGCCTGTCTCTTTCCCAGACCCTTACTCTAGACAGTCCATCTTTCATACCAAAGGGACCTTTTAAAATATAACTCTGTCTTGTTAATCATGAATAAGACAGAAGAGACCTGGCCCCATCTGACTCTAGCCTGTCTGTTTACCTCCTGTACTAGAGTAGCCCTCATTGTGGTTCCAGAGTAAGCAGCACCCTGAGTGTCAGAAGGGCTGGCTAAAGTCTGACATGGGCATACAAACCACTACCACTGTTAAGTACTCGGGCCCCTCAAACTTCTCACCAGCTCCAAATTCTGCTACAGTAAGTGTCTCAAAGACCAAGAGCATGACCACGACATTGCTGGTGTCTCAGCACTGACCTTGAGCTCAATAAATGCTGCTGAATGGGCAGAATAATAAAGGGAACACTCCTGCTACCCTCCCTTCACCTTCCAGGGCTCCAATGCCTGGAAATGGCTGCCATTCCTCAGAGCTCAGCAGAGGATCTGCTTTGGCTTCAAAACCTGACCTTGGGCATCTCACCAACCAAAGTGGTCCCATAGAGTAAACTCTCCAAGGTCCCCTGTGCACCCACCAAGGCTGTGGCCATTCTTGGTGTAGAAGCAGGTGCTGTTGATGAGGTTGACACAGCAGCCAATCACGTCTCCTGTGGTGAATGTGGGACCATATGGCTGGCCAGTCCCCGAGGAGCAGAAGGAATGCCCATCATCGCCATGGTAACCATAGGAATGCTTATCCCAACCTGTGGAGGAAGAGAGCAGCAACAGCTGAGCAGAGGTATTTGAGAGAGGAACAAAAAGAAACCCACAGAAGCCCATCTGAGTCTGAGCCCCTCTCCCCAGTGCCGACCTCAGGCACCACTTGTCTCTCACAGAGCTAGCCATGGATAGGGCCTGGTTGTGCCAAACTAGCAGTGAGATCAACAGGTCACCATCCCCAAGGAGTTGAGGCAGCCCTATGAAGGAGCCCAAGCTGTATTTAACAGGAACAAAAACCATGAGTGACCTGGAAGGTACTCACCAGAAGGCCATGCAAAAAGGAGGCAATCAGGGAAAGCTTCCTGAAGGAGAGGGGACTTGAGCTGACCTTTGAGGTGTATCATTGTGGGCTTTTCAAAAATGCTCTCTTAACTGAAGTATAATTTACATCTAATAAAATTCTCCCTTTTTAACAAACATTCAACGATTTTTAACGAATGTTAACAAATGTTACCACCACTACAATCAAGATATTGAACATTTTCATCATTCAAAAAGTTCCCTCTCATGAAGACAAGTAGTGAGACTCTCTGGCATCTTACCACTCTAATATACAGTGACTACAATGGGGTGTGGGGGGGATTTGATAATATGGGTGAATGTTGTAACCACAATGTTGCTCATGTGAAACCTTCATAAGATTGTATATCAATGATACCTTAATAAAAAAAAAGTTCCCTCTTGCCTCTTTGCAGTCAATCCCACTCCACCGACCTCCATTCCTTGGCATCAGTGATCTGATTTGTTCCTATGGTTTTGCCTTCTCCAGAATGTCATACAAGTGGAATCACAGAATATACAGTATCTTGTGTCTAGCTTCTTTCGCTCAGCATAACACATTTGAAATTCATCCAAATTGTCAGGTGTACCAATATGTATTTTTTTTTTTACTGTTGAGTAAAAATTATCCATTATATGGATATACCACACCTTGTCTACCCATTCGTTAGCTGATGACATTTGAGTTGTTTCCAGTTTTTGGCTATTATGAGTAAAGCCAATAAATATTTGCATACAGGTTTTTGGGCTGGACATGTTTTCATTTGTATTGGGTAAACACTTAAAAGTAATATAGCTGAGTCATAAGATAAGTATATGTTTAACTTGATAACCAACTGCCAAACTGTTTTCCAAAGTGGCTGTACTGTTTTGCGTTCCCACCAGAAATATATGAGTTCCATGTTCTCACCAGAGCTTGGCATTGTCAGTTGTTTTGTTTTTTTCTTTTTCTTTTAGCCATTTTAGTAGGTATGTAGTGGTTAAAATATTATGGTGGCTTTAATCTGCATCTCCCCATTGACCAAGGATGCTGAGCATCTTTTCATATACTTATTTACCATTGGTTTATTAGAAGATTATTGAATTGTCTATTCAAATCTTTAACTCATTTTTGGGAGGAGAAGGGGTTGGGTATTTTATTGAACTGTAATTGTTCTAGATATATTTTGGATAAAAAACCTTCTATGTGTTTGTAAATATTTTCTTCCAGTGTGTGACTTGTCTTTCCGTTTTCTTAACAGTGTATTTCAAAGGCCTACTGGGATTTTGATTGGGATTGTGTTGAATCTACAAATTAATCTGGACAGACTAGAGAGCTTAATAATATTGATTATTCCAATCTATGAACATGGCATATCTCTCCATTCATTTAGGTCTTGTTTATTTTCCCTCAATAATGTTTAGACAAATTTATTTCATTTCACTTTTGATGGCATTATGAATGTTATTTTTACATTTTAGTTTCCAACTGTTTCAATATCTCAAAATATAATTGATTTTGGAGGTAGGAAAATGGGGCCAAGGTTTCTTTTCAGAGTGATGAAAATGTTCTAAAATTAGATGATAATGGTTGCACAACTCTGTAAACATGCTAAAAACCACTGAATTGTACACATTAAATGGGTGGATTTTATGGCATGTAAGTTTCACCTTAATAAAGCTACTAAATACATGCATACACATATATATCTGATTTTTTATGCATTCACATGGTATTCTGCAATCTTGTTGAACTCACCAATTAGTTCTGGTAGTTTTTGTGAAGATTCTTTGGGATTTTCTAATATATTGTCTGAGAATAAAGACAGTTGTATTTCTTCCTTTTCACTCTGCATGCCTTTTATTTCCTTTTCCTGCCTTACTGCACTGACTAGGATCTCCAAAACAATGCTGAATAGGAAGAGTGGGAGCAGAAATGAGATCTCTGAAGTGCACCAAGGTTTCATACAGAGGAAAGCCCGAAGAGCATGATTCTAGGTGGAGAAGCCCAGGTAAAGGCATAAGCGCAGGCGGGGGGAGCAGTGTTGTGAGCTGCAGAGAGGCCTGCCTGGCTGCCTGGCTAAGGAACAGGAATAGAACCATGGCTAGCCAGGACCCACACAGGGTAGGCAAGCTGACGGGCTGGCAGGCAGGTCTACTCCCAAAGGCAGCCCCTCCAAGAAGCATGCCCAGCCTCTGCTGCCTCCTTGGGGTCTGAGCAGCATGCCCGTGTGAGCACACTTAACCACATCCCTCCCCTCCCAAGTGGCATGGGTAGGAGAAGCTCACCTGGGAGGGAAGCTCTCCCCAGTGGGGCAGGGGCTTGAGTATCTTAGTAGCTCAGAAAGGGAGGCAAGGCTCCAACAGTAACAGAATTAGGGGGTGGAAGGCTGCAGGGCAAGGGCAGGGGTGCTGGCAGGCTGTAGGCAAAGGTGTGCGGGTGAAGACAGACAGAAGACAGGGCTGGGGGTTGGCAAGGGAGACAAAGGGTATGACTGGAGAGGTGGAGCTCACCAGACCCTGGAGCCCAAATTCTGCCCTGAATTTGGACAGGTGGGATTAAGGTCAAGTTGACCCTCATGATCACAGCACCCATCCCAAGCTTGTGTACCCTGAACTTTAATGTCTTTTCACCCAGGAACCCTCTGGTTAAACAAAGATTCCCCAGAGTCCATAGCTGGGAAACAGGCTGAAGCCAAATGGCTCTCACTAATGGGTACAGGGTACTCAGAGCCCTGCTGTTGCCCTTCTGAAATCTTCCCAATACACTGCAAGGAAACTCTCATGAGAACTGCCCAGGACTGGCTTTAGAAAGCCCACAGCCTGAAGCCAGGTTCTGTTCACACCTTCCCAATTCCCCAGAGACACTGGAACAGCCTAGCTCAGGGGACAAGGTGCTGCTGGGGTCATCAACCCAACTTGTAAGCTCCTCAAGCCCAGGAGTATGATGGGCTTTTCTATTACTCAAGGGCACACAAATCATTTGGCCTCAGGGAAACAGGTCTTCTGGAGCACAGCGATGCCCATTCCCACACTGAGAGGTAGGCTGATGAGGCTATCGCAGGCAATGCCACCCCTCAGGCCTCAATGCAGAAGGCCCTATGGCTCCTGGCAGCTGCAGCTGCAGCAGTGGCTGCTTCCCTTGTCTGCAGAAGGCCACAAATGAAGAACGGCCAGCTGGAGAGCAGTGAGGACCAAAGTGACAGAAATGCCTCTCCAGGCTGGCTCAGGCTATGCCTGGTGGCCTTAGGCATGCCCACTAGCTTTCCCTGACTCAGGACCCACATCCACGTGTCACACCAGTCACAGCAGTCCTTCCTTCCCTCCCCTCCTGGACCCCTCAGATGGAGCACAGAGGCCTCCCACATGCGCCAGCCTGTTAAGAGAGTGCCGCAATAACCCTGCAGGTTTGGCACTACAGGTACAGCCACTGCCACCTCACCAGGAGACTCAGGGACTTGCACACTGGCCCACACAGCTGAGAAGTGCCTGAGCTGGGACTGAACCCAAATCTTTGGATTCCAAAACTCACATCCTTCCTGCCTCAGGTCCTGTCTCATTTGGGGTGGTAACCTCTCTAGCAGTGAAATCATCCCCCACTCCCTGCCCTGTCACCAGAAGAGAGTGGTCAGATGCCCTGCTTTTAGGTGGCTGTGGACCTGGGATCTCTATCGTGCAGAGGGTCAGGAGCCTCTAAACCAGCAATGGAGGACGACCCAGACCCCAGCCCTGGAGGAAGACACACGCACTGGTGCCTCCCATCTGAAGCCACAGTTGCCCATCTCTGCTCTCCAGGGATCCTCCTGCCTCACCAGGCACCCATGGCCAGCCAACTAGCACACACACCTCCACGACATGCCCACTGGGAAAGGCTTCCTAAGCAGGAAACCCCACTTCTTACAAAGAACACATGTGTGATAAAGATGAAACCAGTAACACTTAACTTTAGGCACAGGCCTAGGTTCTTCCCATGGAATCCCCCATGATGGGCTGTTCCGCCATAGTGCCCTGCAGCTGCTGGACACCTAAACTTCTGCTCCAGGGATGCCAAGGACAGAAAGGAGGCTCTCCACAATGCTGCTTGTCCAGCACAGCCTCCCCTAAAGCCAAGTCCACTGCTCACCACCTCCTGAGGCATGTGGCTGTGGAAGAACACTGTCCAGCAAAGTTACTGCCATTCTAGCCCTCCCCACAGAATCCTTCAGGACAGCTGCCTGCTGTTCCTACAGGTCCTCTCAAACTATGCCCACACCTGCTGATACTCAATGAGTCCACTCCTTTTGCCAGAGCATCATGACCCAATCTCAATGCTTGCCCCTTAAAGTTTTCCATAACATTCTTTGGTTCTCCCCTAGCACACTGCCCACACCCCTGGACCAATCCCAGATTCCTGCTGAGCCTCTCCAGGCATCAGTCACTGTTCCTGGGACTGCCCTGGGCCACACCCCCATCCTTTGCCAAGACCAGGAGCTCCTTGGAGTGGGCCCACACGATCTCATCACCAGTCTCTCTGGTGCCCAGCACATCAGAAGTCTGAGAGGCAAGACAGGTGTGTGGTCACGTGCGTGTGTGTGTGTGTGTGTGTGTGTGTGTGTGTGTGTGCGCAGTGACCAGTCCCAGCCCATTTCATTCACTAACAAAGATGATCTTTCACACAGACTTAACTGTTTAGAAAGTAGAAGACATGACCTGGAAGGTTTTCTTTTTTTTAGCTTTCTCAGATTGAAGCAGTAGGAATTCTAGAAAACCTAATAAAAATACAGCCATTTGATTTACTGAAGCTAGTAAAATCACCCAGAAGAACCATTTCCAACTTAGCAACTTAAGGATATTTGGGAAATATTTCTGTCTCATGTATGGGACTTCAATAACTATTACCAAAACAATAGGTAATCACATTTTCAAAGACCCAAAATAAAAATCCAAGCATTTTGAATACTTTTCTTAAAAACTATATAAATTATTTTGACAAAACTATCATAGAATTTTTAGATCTTCAACTCAAGCTATAAATATATTTTTTAATTAAAAAAAAACTGAAGAGAGGACTTCCAGGAAGATGGCGGCGTGAGTAGGGCAGCAGAAATCTCCTCCCAACACTATATTTATCTACGAAAATACAGCAAATACAACTATTCCTAAAAGAGAGACCAGAATACACAGGAAAGCGCACAGGGTGCAGCTACACCTGAGAGGACTCAGCACCCCGCGAGGCGGGTAAGATACAGAGCTGCGACCTGGCAGGACCCAAGCACTCACTCATCAGGTGCCCCGGCGGGAGAAGAGGATTCGGAGCAGGGAGGGAGTACAAGAGCAGGCCCGCGAAATAACCAGCCCCGGTGGCCTGCGCCGGGACCACTGACACACATCACGTGGTGCATCAGACATTAGAGAGGAGAACGTGCAAGTTTTGAGCTGGCAACGCGCCCGGGTCGTGCAGCCACCGCCCCAGGACAAGAGAAAAGCGCGCGCTGTTTGTAGCGGTCTTGGAGAGGCAGGGGACCCAGCGAAGGAACACCATCGCCCCGGCACTCTCAGCTCAGCGGACTGGGAGTCCGGAGGAATTTCGGACCCCTTAGCTGGTGACTGAGAAAAGGTAGCAGCCACACTAAAACTTTATACAGAGAACAACAGCCTCCCATTCGTTCCCGCCCCAGCCAGAGCTACAAAGAGCAGCGCAGCCGCAGCTGTGGAATAGTGGAGCAACAGCGACACCTACAGCACCTTTACAGAATCCACTCCGGGTGGCTTTTTTTTTTCCCTTTCTTTTTTCCTTCTTTTATTTCTTTCTTCTTTCTCTCTTTTCTTTCTCTTACTTCTTTTTTTTGCTTGTTTGTTTTTGTTTGTTTCTTGTTTGTGGCTTTTTCCCTTTCTTTTTTCTTTCTTTCTTCTTTTTCTCTTTTCTTTCTCTTCCTTCGTTTTTCTGCTTGTTTCTTTTTGTTTTTGTTTGTTTGTTTTTTTTAAGTCTTAAAGAGCCCAGTTGATATACGTGGCACCTACGAGCGACCACTCCTATCAACATGAAAAGACACAGGAATATGGTACAGACAGAAATCAACCAGACCCAGACAACTCCTGAGAAGGAAGCTGAAGGGATGGAAATGCAGAATCTTCCTGAAAAAGAATTCAGAATAAAAGTCATAACCATGTTCATGGATCTACAGAGAAATATCCAAGACCTGAGTGAGGAAGTGAGGGAACTGAGGAAAGACAATGCAGAAATGAGACAAGCCATCGACGGGCTTAGCAGCAGACTGGACAAGATGCAAGAGACTGTTAATGGAATAGAAATTAGAGAACAGGAATACAGAGCAGCTAAGGCAGAGAGAGATAAAAGGACTACTAGGAATGAAAGAATATTAAGAGAACTGTGTGAACAATCCAAACACAACAATATTCGCATTATAGGAGTACCAGAGGAAGAAGAGAGAGAAAAAGGGATACAAAGTGTCTTTGAAGAAATAATTGCTGAAAACGTTGCCATGCTGGGGAAGGAAATAGTCTCACAGTCCATGGAAGCCCACAGAACTCCTAATACACGGGACCCCAGGAAGACAACACCAAGACACATAATAATTAAACTGGCAAAGATCAAAGATAAGGCCAGAGTATTAAAGGCAGCTAGAAAAAGAAAAAAGATCACCTTCAAAGGAAAACCCATAAGACAATCATCAGACTTCTCAACAGACACCTTACAGGCAAGAAGAGAATGGCATGATATATTTAACACAATGAAACAGAAGGGCCTCGAACAAAGAATACTGTATCCAGCACGATTATCATTTAAATATGACGGAGGGATTAAACAATTTCCAGACAAGCAAAAGCTGAGAGATTTGCCTCCCATAAACCACCTCTACAGGACATCTTAAAGGAACTGCTCTAGAGGGAAGCACTCCTACGGCTAAAAAGATGTCACCAGAGAAAATAAAATCATAGCAAAGAAAGCAGACCATCCAAATACTAACTAAAGGCAAAGAATAAAATACCTAGTATATAAAGAAAGGAGGAAGAAAAATAAGAAGGGAGAAATAAAAAGAAACATCAGACGGTGTTTACAATAACTTAACAAGAAACTTAAGTTAGATTGTTAGATAGTTAAGAAGCAACCCCTGAACCTTTGGTAACCACGAATCTTAAGCCACCAATGACAAAAAGTACATATCTATCAATAATCACCCTAAATGTAAATGGACTGAATGCACCAATCAAAAGACACAGAGTAACAGAATGGATAAAAAAGCAAGACCCATCTATATGCTGCTTACAAGAAACTCACCTCAAACGCAAAGATATCCCTAGACTAAAAATGAAGGGATGGAAAAAGATATTTCATGCAAACAACAAGGAGAAAAAAGCAGGTGTTGCAGTACTTGTATCAGACAAAATAGATTTCAAAACGAAGAAAGTAGCAAGAGATAAAGAAGGACATTACATAATGATAAAGGGGTCAATACAACAAGAACATATAAGCATTATAATATATATGCACGCAACACAGGAGCAATGGCATATGTGAAACAAATACTAACAGAATTAAAGGAGGAAATAGACAGCAATGTATTCATTTTAGGAGACTTCAACACAGCACTCACTCCAGAGGACAGATCAACCAGACAGAAAATAAGTAAAGACACAGAGGCACTGAACAACACACTACAACAGATGGACCTAACAGACATCTACAGACTCTACACCCAAAAGTAACAGGACACACATTCTTCTCAAGTGCACATGGAACATTTTCCAGAATAGACCACATACTAGGCCACAAAAAGAACCTCAGTAAAGTCGAAAATACTGAAATCCCACAAACCAATTTCTCAGATCATAAAGGTATTAAACTAGAATTAAATTTTAGAAAGAAAACAGAAAGACTCACAAATACATGGAGACTTAACAACATTCTCCTCATTAATAAATGGGTTAATGACCAAATCAAAACAGAAATCAAAGAATATATGGAGACAAATGACAACAATAACACAAAGCCACAACTTCTGTGGGACGCAGCAAAGTCAGTTCTAAGAGGAAAGTAGATTGCAATCCACACCTATCTCAAGACAGAAGAACATTCCCAAATGAATAGTCTAAAGACACAATTACTGAAATTGGAAAAAGAGGAACAAATGAGGCCCAAAGTCACCAGAAGGAGGGACATAATAAAGATCAGAGAAGAAATAAATAAAATTGAGAAGAATAAAACGATAGAAAAAAATCAATGAAACCAAGAGCTGGTTCTTTAAAAAAATAAACAAAATAGATAAATCCCTAGCCAGACTCATTAAGAGAAAAAGAGAATCTACACACATAAACAGAATCAGAAATGAGAAAGGAAAAATCACCACGGATCCCACAGAAATACAAAGAATTATAAGAGAATATTACGAGAATCTATATGCTAACATGCTGGAAAACAAAGAAGAAACGGACAACTTCCTAGAAAAATAGAACCTCCCAAAACTGACCAAACAAGAAACAGAAAACTAAACACACCAATCACCAGCAACGAAATTGAAGCAGTAATCAAAAAACTACCAAGAACAAAATGCCCAGACCAGTTGGATTCACCTCTGAATTCTACCAGACATATAGAGAAGAAATAACACCCATCCTCCTTAAAGTTTTCCAAAAAATAGAAGAGGAAGGAATACTTCCAAACTCATTCTATGAAGCTAGCATCACTCTAATACCAAAATCTGGCAAAGACCTCACCAAAAAAGAAAACTGCACACCAATATCGCTGATGAACGTGGATGCAAAAATACTCAACAAACTTCCGGGACGATGTCGGCATGAGTACAGTGGCAGAAATCTCCTCCCAAAACTATATTTATCTACGAAAACACAGCAAATACATCTATTCCTAAAAGAGAGACCAGAATACACAGGAAAGCGCACAGCGTGCAGCTACACCCGAGAGGACTCGGCACCCCAAGAGGCAGGTAAGATACGGAGCCGCGACCTGGCGGGACCCAAGCACTACCCCACCCCAGCGCACCGGTGGGAAGAGAGGATTCAGAGCCGGGAGGGAGTGGAAGTACACCCGGCGAAGTAGCCAGCCCCGGTGATCTGCGCGGGGAGCGCTGACCAACATTGCGCAGTGCAGCGGAGACTGGAGAGACAGAGGGGCAGGATCTGAGCAGGGGAATGCGCCACGGTGCTTGCAGCCGGCTTCCGGGAAGGAAAAAAAAAAGAAAAGCGCGCGCTTTCTTCAGCGGTCTTAAAGAGACAGGAGCCCAGCGGAGGAGCTGGATCGCCCCAAAACTTTTAGCCCAGCCGGCTGGGAGTCCTGGGGAGTTTCAGACGCCTTAGCTGGCGACTGGGGAAGCATAGCCATACTTACACTTCTCACTGAGATCAATAGCCTCCTATTCGTTCCCACCCTTGCCAGAGCGATAAAGGGCCCTGCGGAGCAGCGCAGCCATGGCTGAGGAATACTGGGGCAATAGCGCCACCTACAGCATTCCCACAGAATCTACTCCCAATGGGCGTTTTTTTCTGTTTTGTTTTTTGTTTTTTCTTTTCTTTCTTTTTTTTCCTTTCTTTCTTTCTTTCTTCTTTTTTCTCTCTTTTTTTTTCTCTTTTTAAAGTCTTAAAGAGCCCAACTGACATACGTGGCAACTACCAGTGACCAATTCTATAGCCATGAAAAGACAGAGGAATATGGTTCAAACCAAATTCAACCAGACAACCCAGAGAGGGAGCCTGAAGGGATGGAAATGCACAGACTTCCTGAAAAAGAATTCAGAATAAAAGTCATAACCATGCTCATGGACCTACAGAGAAATGTGCAAGAGCTGAGGGAGGAAGTGAGGGAAGTGAGGAAAGACAATGCAGAAATCAGACAAGCGACCGACGGGCTTAAGAGCAGACTGGAAGAGATGCAAGAGATTGTTAATGGAATAGAAATCAGAGAACAGGAATACAGAGAAGCTGAGGCAGAGAGAGATAAAAGCATTTCTAGGAATGAAAGAATATTAAGAGAACTGTGTGACCAATCCAAACGGAACAATATTCGCATTATACGAGTACCAGAAGAAGACAGAGAAAAAGGGACAGAAAGAGTCTTTGAAGAAATAATTGCTGAAAACTTTCCCTCGCTGGGGAAGGAAATAGTCTCACTGTCCACAGAAGCCCACAGATCTCCCAACACAAGGGACCCAAGGAAGACAACACCAAGACACATAATAATTAAGATGGCAAAGATCAAAGATAAAGACAGGGTATTAAAGGCAGCTAGAGAGAGAAAAAAGATCACCTACAAAGGAAAACCCATCAGACTATCATCAGACTTCTCAACAGAAACCTTACAGGCCAGAAGAGAATGGCATGATATATTTAACGTTACGAAACAGAAGGGCCTCGAACCAAGAATACTGTATCCGGCACGATTATCATTTAAATATGATGCAGGGATTAAACAATTTCCAGACAAATGAAAGTTGAGAGAGTTTGCCTCTCATAAACCACCACTACAGAATATCTTAAATGGACTGCTCTAGATGGAAGCACACCTAAGGCTAAAAAGATGTTACCAGAGAAAATAAAATCATAGCAAAGAAAGCAGACCATCCAAATACTAACTAAAGGCAAAGAATAAAACACCTAGTATAGAAAGAATGGAAAGGAGGAATAAGAAGGGAGAGAAATTAAGAAACATCAGACTGTGTTTACAATTACTTAACAAGAAAGTTAAGTAAGATTGTTAGACAGTAAAGAAGCAACCCTTGAACCTTTGGTAACCACGAATCTAAGGCCAGCAATGGCAATAAGTACATATCTATCAATAATCACCCTAAATGTAAATGGACTGAATGCACCAATCAAAAGACACAGAGTAACAGAATGGATAAAAAAGCAAGACCCATCTATATGCTGCCTACAAGAAACTCACCTCAAATCCAAAGATATACACAGACTAAAAGTGAAGGGATGGAAAAAGATATTTCATGCAAACAACAAAGAGAAAAAGCAGGTGTTGCAGTACTTGTATCAGACAAAATAGACTTCAAAACGAAGAAAGTAGCAAAAGATAAAGAAGGACATTACATAATGATAAAGGGGTCAGTCCAACAAGAAGATATAACCATTATAAATATATATGCACCCAACACAGGAGCGCCAGCATATGTGAGACAAATACTAACAGAATTAAAGGAGGAAATAGACAGCAATGCATTCATCCTAGGAGACTTCAACACACCACTCACTCCAGAGGACAGATCAACCAGACAGAAAATAAGTAAAGACACAGAGGCACTGAACAACACACTGGAACAGATGGACCTAACAGACATCTACAGAACTCTACACCCAAAAGCAACAGGATACACATTCTTCTCAAGTGCACATGGAACATTTTCCAGAATAGACCACATACTAGGCCACAAAAAGAACCTCAGTAATTTCAAAAATATTGAAATCCTACCAACCAACTTCTCAGATCACCAAGGTATAAAACTAGAAATAAATTTTAGAAAGAAATCAAAAAGGCTCACAAATACATGGAGACTTAACAACACTCTCCTAATTAATCAATGGGTTAACGACCAAATCAAAACAGAAATCAAAGAATATATGGAGACTAATGACAACAACAACACAAAGCCACAGCTTCTGTGGGACGCAGCAAAGGCAGTGCTAAGAGGAAAGTTTATTGCAATCCAGGTCTATTTAAAGAAGGAAGAACATTCCCAAATGAATAGTCTAAAGACACAATTACTGAAATTGGAAAAAGAAGAAAAAATGAGACCCAAAGTCACCAGAAGGAGGGACATAATAAAGATTAGAGAATAAATAAAATTGAGAAGAATAAAACAATAGAAAAAAATCAATGAAACCAAGAGCTAGTTCTTTGAAAAAATAAACAAAATAGATAAACCCCTAGCCAGATTCATTAAGAGAAAAAGAGAATCTACACACATAAACACAATCAGAAATGAGAAAGGAAAAATCACAAGGGACACCACAGAAATACAAGATCCATAAGAGAATATTATGAGAATCTATATGCTAACAAGATGGAAAACATAGAAGAAATGGACAACTTCTTAGAAAAATACAACCTTCCAAGACTGACCAAGCAAGAAACAGAAAAACTAAACAGACCAATCACCAGCAACGAAATTGAATTGGTAATCAAAAAACTACCCAAGAACAAAACCCCCGGCCTGATGGATTCACCTCTGAATTCTACCAGACATATAGAGAAGAAATAACACCGATTCTCCTTAAAATTTCCCAAAAAATAGAAGAGGAGGGAATACTTCCAAACTCATTCTATGAAGCCAGCATCACTCTAATACCAAAACCGGGCAAAGACCTCACCAAAAAAGAAAATTACAGACCAATATCCCTGATGAACGTAGATGCAAAAATACTCAACAAAATATTACCAAACCGAATTCAAAAATACATCAAGAGGATGATACACCATGATCAAGTGGGATTCATCCCAGGGATGCAAGGATGGTACAACATTCGAAAATCCATCAACATCATCCACCACATCAACAAAAAGAAGAACAAAAACCACATGATCATCTCCATAGATGCTGAAAAAGCATTTGACAAAATTCAGCTTCCATTCCCAATTAAAACTCTCAACAAAATGGGTATAGACAGCAAGTACCTCAACATCATAAAGGCTATATATGACAAACCCACAGCTAACATCATACTTAATGGCGACATGCTGAAAGCTTTTCATCTAAGATCGGGAACAAGACAGGGATGCCCACTCTCTCCACTGTTATTCAACATAGTACTGGAGGTCCTAGCCACAGCAATCAGACAAAACAACGACATACAATGCATCCAGATTGGTAAAGAAGAAGTGAAATTGTCACTATTTGCAGATGACATGATACTGTACGTAAAAAACCCTAAAGACTCCATTCCAAAACTACTAGAACTAATATCTGAATTCAGCAAAGTTGCAGGATACAAAATTAACACACAGAAATCTGTTGCTTTCCTATACACTAATGATGAACTAACAGAAAGAGAAATCAGAAAAACAATTCCATTCACAATTGCATCAAAAAGAATAAAATACCTAGGAATAAACCTAACGAAGGAAGTGAAAGACCTGTACTCTGAAAAGTACAAGACACTCCTAAGAGAAATTAAAGAGGACACTAACAAATGGAAATGCATCCCATGCTCTTGGCTAGGAAGAATCAATATTGTCAAAATGGCTATACTACCTAAAGCAATCTACAAATTCAATGCAATCCCTATCAAACTACCAATACCTTTCTTCAATGAACTGGAACAAATAACTCTAAAATTCATATGGAAACACAAAAGACCCCGAATAGCCAAAGCAATCCTGAGAAGGAGGAATAAAACAGGGGGAATTACGCTCCCTGACTTCAAGCTCTACTACAAAGCCACAGTAATCAAGACAATTGGGTTATTGGCACAAAAACAGACCCACAGACCAGTGGAACAGAATAGAAAATCCAAACATTAACCCAAACATATACAGTCAATTAATATTTGATAAAGGAGCCTTGGATATACAATGGGGAGATGACAGCCTCTTCAGCAGCTGGTGTTGGAAAAACTGGACAGCTATATGTAAGAGAATAAAACTGGACTACTGTTTAGCCCTGTACACAAAGGTAAACTCAAGGTGGATCAAAGACCTGAATGTAAGTCATGAAACCATAAAACTCTTAGAAAAAAACATAGGCAAAAATCTCTTGGACATAAACATGAGCAACTTCTTCATGAACATATCTCCCCGGGCAAGGGAAACAAAAGCAAAAATGAACAAGTGGGACTATATCAAGCTGAAAAGCTTCTGTACAGCAAAGGACACCATCAGTAGAACAAGAAGACATCCTACAGTATGGGAGAATATATTCATAAATGACGTATCCGATAAGGGGTTGACATCCAAAATATATAAAGAACTCACACACCTCAACAAACAAAGAGCAAATAGTCCAAATAAGAAATGGGCAGAGGACATGAATAGACACTTCTCTAAAGAAGAAATTCAGATGGCCAACAGGCATATGAAAAGATGCTCCACATCGCTAATCATCAGAGAAATGCAGATTAAAACCACAATGAGATATCACCTCACACCTGTGAGGATAGCCAACATCCACAACACAAACAACAACAAATGTTGGCGAGGATGTGGAGAAAAGGGAACTCTCCTGCACTGCTGGGGGGAATGCAAATTTGTTCAACCACTGTTGGAAGCAGTATGGAGGTTCCTCAAAAACCTCAGAATAGAAATACCATTTGACCCAGGAATTCCACTCCTAGGAATTTACCCTAAGAATGCAGCAGCCCAGTTTGAAAAAGACAGATGCACCCCTATGTTTATCACAGCACTATTTACAATAGCCAAGAAATGGAAGGAACCTAAGTGTCCATCAGTAGATGAATGGATAAAGAAGAGGTGGTACATATACACAATGGAATATTATACAGCCATAAGAAGAAAACAGATCCTACCATTTGCAACAACATGGATGGAGCTAGAGGGTATTATGCTCAGTGAAATAAGCCAAGCCGAAAAAGACAAGTTTCAAATGATTTCACTCATATATGGAATATAAGAACTAAGAAAAAACTGAAGGATCCAAACAGCAGGAGACTCACAGAATCCAAGAACGGACTAATAGTTACCAAAGGGAAAGGGACTGGGGAGGATGGGTGGGAAGGGAGGGACAAGGGGGAAAAAGGGGCATTACGATTAGCAGATGTAATGTTAGAGGGGCACGGGGAGGGCTGTACCACTCAGAGAAGACAAGTAGTGACTCTATGGCATCTCACTACGCTGATGGACAGTGACTGTAATGGGGTTTGTGGGGGGGACCTGATGAAGGGCGTAGTTTAATCACCATAATATTGCACATGTAATTGTAGATTAATGATACCAAAATAAACTATTTAAAAAAATGAGAAAGAAGACAAAATTAATTAATTAATTAATTAATTAAAAGGTGAATGACCTCTAAAAAAAAACTGAAGAGCTCAATTAAAGAAACATAAAATATTTATTTAGAGTCAATTCAAATTTCACTATCACCTTAATTTGGCTGGAAAATAGGGAAGTTTTCCTGGTCTTTGGTTTTTGTTTTTCAGTTCCCAAATGATTTATTAATTACATTGTTACAGTAGCAACAGGAAACTAATACAGTCCCCTGTAGCTACAGAAGAAGATGCTGAGAATCCAGAATGCTCAGCGTAGAGAAGTAACACCTTAGCTCCTTACCTCCTGCTCCTCAAAGTGCTATGAAGTTAAAAGTTTTCCCAAGAAAATCACTGAGCTGTAATGTATCTTTGACTGAAGCTATCATTTTATAGCCTAAAATTTTTTTCTAAACACAGTTAAGAGTCTGTGTGGATATATAAGACGTATATATACGTGTGTGTGACAGACAGCTTGGGGTTAAAAACAGAATGTTATCCTACCGATCACTTCTTAGCCCTCTGAGTTCCCTCTGCTGAACTTTTTCAGGGTTGGCAGGAGGATCAAGTAAGAATGGACATGGGGGGATTGTGGGGTATTATGTTTAGTACACATGGTGTGGGGGATCACGGGGAAAACAGTGTAGCACAGAGAAGGCAAACAGTGAATCTGTGGCATCTTACTACACTGATGGACAGTGACTGCATTGGGGTATGGGTGGGGACTTGATAATATGGGTAAATGTAGTAACCACATTGTTTTTTCATGTGAAACCTTCATAAGAGTGTATATCAATAATAGCTTAATAAAATAAAATAAAATAAAGAATGGACATGGAACACCAGCACACAGAACACTCCAGCATGTTTCCCTTCCCTCTCCATCTCTAACACCAATGCCATGGTCAAGGTGCTTCAGACTTCCTGCCCCTCCTGCTCTGAGGGAACAAGCAAAGATGGAGCTGGTCACCACCCACCTCTCCTAACTAACAGCCCAGCAACAGCAGCCCAGCCCTGCTCCACTCTCACTTGCCCCCAGTTTCCTGGGGAAGCCACCTGGCCCTTGGAGCACTTGGCAAAGCTCAACAGCCATGCCCAGTGGCCCTCAAAATGTCACTCAGGAAGCTGACTGTGTAGGGAAGGGGCTGGGCTGCTTCCTGAGCCTGGAAAAAGCACATGTACCAAGGGAGCCCTCATGGCAGGGCATCTTCGCAAGGGTGGTCACTCATACTCAGAGCCATTCCTCCCTTGAAAACCACCAGACAAATGCTTTTTCCATAACTTCAAATATCTTTAAAAATCGAATAGGATCCATTGCCTAGAGAAGCTCGACAATGGATGATGGGAAAGCAGAAGAGATCTTTCCACTCACAAATGCTGGGGAGGTGGCATCAGAGCAGGCCTGTCATAGCACTTACATGGCTGTTACCCCAAGCTCTTGGAACCTTGGACCAAGAAAAAAGATCAACACAACCCTAAAGTAATGCCTCTGTCAGTTCCAGGCCAGAGGGGCCCAGGTATCTGGAGGTCTTCTTTTCATGGTAGCACAGCATGGAGGCCAAGGTAAAGAGGGCAGGAGAAAGAGGCTGTTTCTACAGGTAGCTGATGACACCAGGGGCTGACATTAGGTGGTGGAGCCTGACCTCACAGGGGCACCCAGGCCCTACATTGAGACACAGTCAGGTAGGTGTCAGCTTGAAGCCATGGGCAGGGTGAGGACTATATAGTCAGCACCTGCATACAGAGGAGTCTTCCGCATGTCATAATTCCCTCCCACCCCAAAAGAAACAGACACTTGGTGGGCAGGAGAGGTCCAGGGGCAGTCAGGGTGGGCCTACTTAGGTCTGGCTAGAACATGGCTCGAATAGCATCTGGCACATCTGACAGGGCTACCTTGGGCTCCCATAGGTCAGGCAGGCTAGGTCTGTCATCCATGCTGAATCAAGCTGAGGAAAGGAGTGGCACTGTCCTGCAAAACTGAGGGGCAAGCTCAGCTCCTAGGTCTTGGTATCTCTCCTTTGGGGTTGGGTTTCACTTTTCCTTGTTTGCACAGAGCTTCTTTTGGACCTCTGGGTAAAGTGCACAGATGACCCCTGGTAATGTAGGAGCCTGTGACTGCACACATCACCAGATCCTGAGGGATGGGCATGCACAAAACCCTTCCCCAAAGGAAGCCTAAGCATGGTACTTCCATACTTCCAGGACCCCTAGATACAGGCTCCTTCTGTCCAGCACTCAGGAAGCATGGGGTTGAGCAGTCCACTCTGATGTGGCCCCAGCCTCCAGCACACCAGCGGACACTTGAGAGTCTGTTTTCAGAGACTGACTGACAAACTCAGGTTTCAGAACTGGCCCTCTGCTCTCGATGAAACCTCTACTCTCAAAGGACTTCAACGGTCCTAAAAAATACAGCCTTAAACCCAGAATTTTTACCTCGTGCTACAGATAGGTGGAAGCTGTTATTTGGAAGAAGAAAATAGGATACTGTAGGCAAGAAATCTCCAGACCCAGGAATAATAATTTCCAGGTCACTTCAAAAGGCTGCCGAGCAGCCCTGATATGTTGTAGCAATACAGGCCTCTCTTCAGGTGAAGGAAGAGGCTCACAGAAAAGGCCCACGGGCTTGGCTGGTGATAGGGTCAAGGATGCAGCTGGCCAGGGAGGAGCTGCTGGGTAGCAGAGGGTCTCTTACGTGAAACGGCCCCACAGTGGGGACCGTGGCAGGTCCCGTGGCGCTGACACCATTAACCACCATGAAACCACCAGGGGTTTTGACCAGCTATTAGGCACTTGGGGGCCCAACTGTCAAACCACCTTCCGGTCTGGTAGAACTTATTGCCAGAGCTCCTCCATTCCCACACAGGTCATTTCCCAAGGATATCTCAGACAGAGAAACAACAGGAGTGCAAAAGGCAACAAGGGGTTGGACAACACCAGGCATGCAAACCCCAACCTACCTTCCCACAGCCCTGGCCCTAGGCAGCTTCTCCAGTGGCTTCAGAGATTCTCCTGGCTGCCCCTTTTCTAGGCAGAGCTGCCTGAGGCCCCCTGTAGGCTTGACCTGCAGGGCCATCACCAGCAGCTTCCTCCCTTTACCAGCCTCAGCTGACACTCACTTGGTAGGCTTCTACAATGCCTACCATCAAGCCAGGGTTGCTGAGGCTTGTCCCCAGGTACTCTGTCAGGGATAGGACAAGGTACACCCAGATGTTCAGTGGGGCCTCAGCTCACCCAGCTGGAGAGAAGCATGGCTTCCCTCACAGAAGGACCGAGCAGCCCCATGGCAGACCCCTGTCAAGCACTGTAGATCCTGGGGTGAAAGATCTCCAAAGAGAGATGGTGGGCACAGAGGGGGCTCATCAGCTGTGGGGAACAAGGGTCCCCAGCCTACAGTGAGTGGGACAGAAGCAGTCCCTGTTTGGTGAGTACAGATAAATAGCATTTCCAGACTATTAGAATCCCATCTACATATCACTAATCTCTAAGACATCCACCTGCTATAGTATTTGCTCTGAGCAGACACCTTACACTGCTTGTGTTGTCCTCTTACGAGGTTAGGAAGGAAGGATATCAAAGACCTGTTACTGCCAGTGCCTGCCATTTTGCTGGGCTAGCCTCTGTCCTCATGAACTTGGCATGTACCCCAGTATTCTGCCCTGATCTCTGCTATCTCGGCACACACAGATGTGAATTATCAGCTGTTTGCAGAATGTGTCCTATCTAGTAGAAGCAGAGCCCTACCAGAGGGGTCAAGACACAAACACTCACAAGGCATGCTCCTAACAACCCAGTCAGAGCAGGCTTGGTGAGGTGAGCTCTAGGAGGAGGTAAAGATGTTCACTTGAACATGACCATTCTGTGGAAGGAAGGCAGAGAGTCCCTCCACGACCACTCCCTACCCTACTACCACCTCTTCCTATACCCTACCCCCACCACAGGCCTGGTTGCCAGGGTACCATCTGCTTCAGGAGATAGACCCCTCACCCCCAATCCCCAGCTGTTCTTCCAGCTGCTTCTTTCTCAGCAGTTCAAAGAAAGTATGACTCGATGGGCCTTGGTTCTCCTTTGAGGGCCTGTAATAAGCTAAATACGCCACACCTAGAGAACACCTGCCTCCTCCACAGAAATGACAAGAAGGAAGTTATCTGCTGCCCAGCTCTGATGCAGATGGGGCCACCTAGCAACACACCCTGAGTCTCCCTGATCCTGTCTAACATACAAGACACAGAAGGAAGATCCATCCTACTCTTGGCCCCTTCAGAACAGCTGAGCTTGGGAGAAAAGCCTATACCCCACTCTTTATCCACACCTCTGACTTTTTCTCCCTGCTTCCCCAATCCAGGAATTCCAGCCCATGCTGTCTGCCACCAGATCAACCATGGGAAGGTGGAGTTGCAGGTACACTCACCTGTCTACAGATCATCCTGCCCTGCTTCCAAACCATTTAGCCAAGGGTTCTGACATTCTTATTTTGGGCCACACCCGTTCCTTGGTTTCAAGTTAAGGAAGTCAAAAACACATTATGGAATGTAAACATCAGGACTTCCACACCTTCCAACAGAAACCTCTGACAAGGTGAGCTAAGACATGCCTACATGCTGCCAGGAAAGTCTGAGCACCACAGCCTTACACAAGAGGCACTCTCTGTTACCATCTGCCTCTGGAGCCGAGTGGGACCCCCAGAGTGGCTGCCCTTGACTCCTGACAGCTCTGGAGGCAAAAATGTTCTTGTTAACGCCAATACAGGAAAACCTACAAGAAAGCGCCTGAAACACCAACTGGACTTTGGTTACTGGGCCATCTCTGTCCTCCAGAATTCAACTACAGCTGCCATGTAGGGCATATATCTACTCAAAAACAGAAAACACTAGCACTGGAGAGAAAATGTAATTTTGATTATACCTTATTTCAGTCTGACATACATTCATAAAAGAACTTTAAATGTATAGGTATTTCCTTCCTCAGGTAGAAAAAAACACCTTTCTCAATAACAACAAAAGCTAACACTTAAGTACCTGGCACTATTCTAAGCAATTTACAGGAATTAATTACTTAATCCTCATTACCATCCCATATATGAGTTAGATACTAATATCACTTCGATTTTATAAATGGGGAAACTGAGGCACAGGGCAGTAATGAAACTTGTTACAGGTAACACAGCTGCCAGGATGCAAATGCAGAGAGTGTGGCTCCACAGTCCATGTTCCCAATCATTAAGCCACACTGTTCCACTAGCCAACCACAGCCCCAGAGGTCTGTTTCCTTGCATGACCAAATGTGAGCCTATAGCTGGGTTCAGACACTGAGTCCTGACATACAGAAAAGGGAGCACAGTTACTCCTCCTATAGGTAGAAGGTGATGGCAGAGCCCCCACCCAAAATCAGTGCCACAATAGTTACAGCAGTGGGGACTGGCTGAGCCCAAATGAAGCCTTCTCCTAGCTGAAGGCAAGCTGCAGGAACCTGACTCAAGATGGGTCCAGAACCACACTTGGCCACTGTGAAGCCATTGTGTTGAGGCAAAGCACCACAAAATGCAGGAGTGGCTGCCTCCAGCCTCCTGCTGCACAGGTGCATCTGTGCTCCCTCTGGAAGAGCGGTGATAAAAATACGTCCAAGTTCCAAGGAGTTCACAACCCAGGGAGGTTATGGCTAGGTAAATGTGAAGGAAGCACATGAGGCAGGGTGACAAGTGTCACCAAAGAGATGTGATCAAGACTGCACAAGGAGACAGGGGGTCACAGCAGGAAGGACACCCCGAGGGCAAGAAGGGAGTCTGCCAAGAGGCGGACCAAGGAATGTTTGCAGCATGTCTGGGGCTGTGCAGTGTATGCAGAGCACAGAGGTGGCAGGAGGATGAGTGGGATCTGCAGGGCCTGTGTCCTCTGGGCAGAGTGAGAAGCCCAAAGCTGGCAAGGGGCAGAGTGAACACAAAAGTGGGGAGCAGAACCCTGAGTTAGAGAGATTAATCAGATGGGCATGGAAACAGCCCAATGGACAGGAAATGACAGGAGGGATTTCCTGGTGGGGGAGGGGGCAGCAGATTAAAGACGCTTGGGGCATGGCAGAACCATGGATGAGGGAAAAGGAGAGCACAAAGATTACTCCAAGGAGTCCTACCGTAGGGCCAAGGGGGAGCAGTGACAGCGGAAATAGGGAATACATGAGGATAAGGTTTTTGCAGGAACCTAACCTCAGTTTGAGGCAAGCATGTTCACTGTCTGCTGGACCTTAAGCAAACCAATGAGGTTTCTGGAGGCGTGATCTGCTCGAAGCAGAGTGGAGACAGAGGAGTTGTATACTCTTGCCTGGAGGGCCCATCGACTGCCCTTTAACTGCCTTTCAGGGCCTGCCAAAGCGCAATCAACCATTTATAGGCCAGAGTCTTCTGGGTCCCTCAAGCAAAGTAGAACTGTCACCACTGCCTCCACACCCACTTCGCTCAGTTACTCTAAGTTCTAATCAGGAACAGCATCCAAAAGCAACCAGAGAAACCAGTAACTTAGGGTAGAGGAAGAAAGGAAGTAGGAAGGGAGGGAAGAAAAGAGAAACAGAGTGAGCAAGTGTGAGTATGTGTGTGTGTGTATGTAAGAGAGAGAGTGGTTGTCTCCCACAGTCAAGAAGCACTTACTACAGAGAGAAAGGGGTGGAGGCTCTCTCAGACCAGTCCACCATCTGTTCTTATTGGTTTCACTCAACCAGATCAAGAGCCATAAATAAAGCAGCTTCAGTTTTACACTTGAGCCTTTCCTTCCTCACAAGTTTCCCTTCCACAGACTCATAAAAGGTAGGACTAAGAGTTATAGGCCAGACACTTCTTGACAGCAGCAGCAGGGTAGGCCAAGGCTGGACTTCCTAACCTCTTCTTGTACTGACTCAGACAAGAATGCTTGACTCATGCTCTCCCACTTGCTCCAAATGGCAACAGAGATTTGGCATCTAGAATGGCCATCACTGAGCCATTTTATTAATAAAAGCATTCTTGAAACAAACTATCAGCAAAACTCTGGAAGCATACCACTTCTAGCTTACAGTCTAATTATCCCCTACTCTGAAGACACCAAGCCCAGCTGAATTACCTCCCACAGGACTCAGTCCTGTACTGTCCTCCCATCTCTAATCCAGATACTATCATGATCTTCTGGGCTACTGAGACAGTCTGCTAACTGGCCTCCTTACCCCTGGCTTGCCCCTGCCCCTCTGGCCTGGGCAGATCACACCCCTGCTTAAATCCTTCAGTGACTCCCATGACACCCACCTGCTGTATCTCCCACTCAGCCCCAGCTATCAGCCCACAGTTGCTCAAACCCTCCAACCCAAAGCCCTTGGCAAACACAAGGCTCCCAGTGACATCATTTTCAAAATTCCTTTTATCCTCTGGTAACAAATCTATAAAATATATAGATATATAAATGAATAAGAAAAACCAAACATATAGAAAACTATATGGTAGATCAGGAACAAACTCTGTACCTACATACTTCACAAAACCTGATGTGCTAGAGTATAAATCAGACTAACTATATTTTTTAGAAGGCAGACCATATCATAATCCTGGTCATGATGGAATAAAGTCAGGCTCAGCCAATTAAACGTATAATTAAATAGTACCAAACCATGTGAAAATTACAGAGCATTCTGCTCTCTTGAATGTAACCTGGGTCAGGAAGAAAACTGAGAATAAAGAATGTAATAAATACTTTAAAATGAAAAAATAAATCTAAAACAGCATATTGAAATTTGTAAGAAATAGATAAAATATACTTAGAAAAAAATGTCTAACAATAAACACCTATCTTTATTAGCAAGAAAATTAAAATACAATGACATATCTACCCTAGAGTGTGGTGGAAAATAACAAACTAGAGGAAATTAGAACAAAGAAAATAAAAGTGGAAGCAAAAAATCCTCAAAAACACTAGCAAACTGAATCTAGCAACATCCAAAAAAGATTTTAATGCAAGATCAATATACAAAAATAAATTATATTTTTCAAAAAATGGTGCTGGGAAAACTGGACAGTTATGTGCAAAAGAATGAAACTGTATCATTGTCGTATACCATACACAAAAATTAACTTAAAATGGATTAAAGACCTGAAACTATCAAAATTCTAGAAGAAAACATAAGCAGTAAACTCTTGAACATCAACATTAGAAATTTTTTTCTGGATGTCTCCCTAGGCAAGGGAAACAAAAGCAAAAATAAGTGGGACTACATCAAACTAAAAAGCTTCCATACAGCAAAGGAAACCACCAAGAAAATGAAAGGCAACTTACTGTATGGGAGGATATATTTGCAAATTTATATATCTGATAAGGGGCTAATATCAGAAATACATAAAGAACTCAAACAACTCAACACCAAAAAAAAAAAAATCCAATTACAAAATAGGCAGAAGGCTCTGAACAGACATTTCACCAAGCAAGACATATAGATGGCCAACAGGCACACAAAAAGATGCTCAACATCACTAATCATCAGGAAAATGCAAATCAAAATTACAGTAAGGTAGCACCTTACACCAGTCAGAATGGCTAGTACCAATAAGACAAGAATACCAGTCAGAATGGCTGGTACCAATAAGACAAGAAATAACAAGTGCAGGTGAGGATGTGGAGAAAAGGGAACCCTCATATACTGCTAATGGTACTGCAAATTGGTGTAGCCACTATAGAAAGCAGTATGGAAGTTTCTCAAGAAACTAAAAATAGAAATACCATATGACACAGCAATTCCACTTCTGGGAATCTACCTGAAGAAAACAAAAACATTAATTCAAAAAGATATATGCATTCTTATGTTTACTGCAGCATTATATACAATAGCCAAGATATGGAAGCAATGAAGTGTCCATCAATAGATAAATGCATAAAGATGGAGTACATACATACAATGGAATATTATTCAGCCATAAGAAAGAATGAAATCTTGCCATTCGTGACAACATGGATGGACCTAGAGGGTATTATGCTAGGTGAAATAAGTCAGTCAGAGAAGGAGGAATGCCATATGGTTTCACTTATATGTGGAATCTGAAAAACAAGAAAACAAACAAAACAGAAACACACTCATAAACCCAGAGAATGGATAGGGTGAGGGGGAGAGGGGGGAGGTGAGATAGGTGAAGGGGATAAAGAGGTATAAACTTCAAATTATAAAATAATTTAGGCACAAAGATTGCAGTATAGCACAGGGAATGTAGCTCATAATATTGTAACATCTTCATATGGTGACAACTGTAACTACACTTATCATGGATGGTAAGCACAATGTATAAAATTGGTGAATCAGAGTTATCTGAAACCAATATAATAT
Source organism: Smutsia gigantea (assembly GCA_032199065.1). Classification (NCBI taxonomy): domain Eukaryota; kingdom Metazoa; phylum Chordata; class Mammalia; order Pholidota; family Manidae; genus Smutsia; species Smutsia gigantea. The sequence continues at coordinate 115,078 of JAVSCE010003284.1, forward strand.
TGTATATAAACTACATTCCAATAAAAAAATTATATTTTATACATTTGCAATGAACAACCTAAAAATGAAATTAAGAAAACAATTCCATTCACAGTAGCATCAAAAAGAATAAAATACTTAGGAATAAATTTGACAAAAGAAATGCAAAACTAATGCTCTGAAAACTACAAAATATTGTTGAAAGAGATTAAAGAAGATCTAAACAAATGGAAAAACATCCATGCTCATAGGTAATAAGATTTAATGTTGTTAAGATGGCAATACCTCCCAAACTAATCTACAGATTCAATGCAATCCCTACCAAAGTCCCAGCTGATTTCTTTTTTGGAATTGACAGCTGTTTCTAAAATCCATTTGGAATTGTAAGGGACCTAGAATAGCTAGAACTTTCCTGAAAAAGAAGAAAAAAGTTGAAGGACTCATACTTCCCAATTTCAAAACTTGCTACAAGGCAACAGTAACCAAGACAATGTGGTACAAGGTGCAAGGATAAATACAAAGATCAATATAATACAATTGAGAATCCATAAACCCATAAATCTCTGATTCAATTTCTTTTCAACAAGGGTGCCAAGATCATTCAATAGGGAAAGAATAGTCTTCAACAAATAATGTTAGAACAACTGGATAGCCACATGCAAATAAATGAAGTTGGATCCTTATCTGACACTATAAACAAAAATTAACTCAAAATAGATAAAAAACCTAAATATAAGAGTTAAAATTATAAAACTCTTAGAAGAAATCACAGGGTAAATATTCATGACCTTAGATATGGCAAAGGATTCTCAGTTATACCAAAAACATGATCAACAAAAGAAAAAATAGATAAACTGGACTTTATCAAAATCAAAAACTTTTTGTACTCCAAAGAATATTGAGAAAGTGAAAAGACAATGGGGAGAAAGATTTGCAGATCACATAAATTATAAGAAACTTGTATCCTGAATATATGAAGAACTCTTACAACTCAATAATAAAGAGATAACCCAATTTATAGGCAAAAGATATTAATGGACATCTCTCCAAAGAAGATAAACAAATGGTCAATAAGCACATGAAAAGAGGCTTCACATCATTAGTCATCAGGGAAATGAAATGAAAAACAAAATGAGATACCATTTCACACCCACTAGGATGGCTACAGTCAAAAAGTTAGGTAATAAATGTTGGTAAGGATATGGAGAAATCAGAATCCTCACACACTGCTAATGGGAATGTAAAATAGTGGGGTGGCCTCTGTGGAAAACAGACTGGCAGTTCTTAAATGATTAAACAGTGTTACGATGTTATTCAGCAATTCCGCTCCTAGGTATACAGTCAAGAGAAAGGAAAACCTGTGTCTACACAAAAACTTGTACACAAGTGTTTATAGCAGCATCAATTTTAACAGCCAAAAGGTGGAAACAATCCAAATGTCCACCAACAGACACAGATGAGCAAAATGTGATATCCCCATACAATAGAGTATTATTCAGCCATAGGAGGAATGAAGTACTGATACATACCACAACTTAGTGGACCCTCAAAAACATTATGCTAAGTGAAAGAGGCCAGTCACAAAAGGCCACATATTATATGATTCCATTGTTATGAAATGTCCAGGATGGGAAAAATGGTCACAGAAAGCAGATTAGTGGATTCTAGGGGCTGGACAGAAGGAGAATTGGGGAATGACTGTTAATGGGTATGGAGTTTCTCTTTGGGGTGATGAAAATGTTCTGGAATTAGACAGTGATGATGGTAGCACAACTTTATGAATATACTAAAGCCACTGAATTTGTACATTGAATGTTATGGTATGTTAATTATATCTGTTTTTTTTAAATTAAGAAAATAATAGATTGGTAACAGTAGTCTTTTATTTTAATTTAAAAAATCGATTTAATTAATCTAAAATCGATCATGAAGATGATTTTTGTATGTTTTGATAATATTAACCAAAGCCATTTTCCTATAAATTAAGAGAACCACATAGCCAAAGCAGAATATACTGAAAGTGCTGCCACTGTCTCTTGATGAATAGCTGGATTCTTTCCACCCTGTGGTTTACTTGTACAAGCTAATGAGAGAGTAAGGAAAAGTCTTCAAAAAATGTCCTCACTAAAAGACCAACTGGCCCTGGTGGATTCACCAATAAATTTTTCTAAGCTTGCAAACAGAAAATAATATACTTACACAGCCATGAAAATAAGGGACCCCTCCCCAGTGACCTAGTTGGATCCCTCTAGACTAAACCAAACATCTCAATATATACCCATAAGGCATTTATAAATGTAACCATCCACTTCTGATTAAAGACTTAGAGTTAAATATTTCAGGACAAGGAAAGAGAGCCTTTTTTTTTAAACCTTATTTTAAATCTGCCACCTCCCTGACATACCTGAGCTCTTGTAGTTTTACTGCCCAAGAGCTCCAGGCCAGCTCGACCCCTCTGTAAGACCTCCTCTACACTAGTTCACTCCTGAACTAGATGCTTATTAGCAAATCTGATCATATCTTGCTTATGTTCAAAACACTCCTGCAGCCCCCACTGCTTGTATATAAGTACAGGCCCTTTCACATGGAACACAAGACTCTCCCCTTAACTGGTTCATCCTGACTGGCCCAAAGAAGCCATCCCACCACACTAGACAACTAAGCGATCCACTTGCAGGCCTTACTGTAACCATCACCCAAAATCACATGGCAAATTCGTATTTACCCCTCACGTGCCAGGCTGAAAACCACTGTGAAGCTGCAATAACCACCCTAACTACCCTTCCCCAAACACAACTGTATCTATCAAGAAGATTATTCAAACCTCAAAACACCTCATCCTGAAGTTCATACCAAAGCCTCAAATTCTAGACCCAGCCTAGGTTACCACCATCACTCCCCATCCACCAATATCCAAATAGTCCAAACACCACATTTCTAATTATGAGGGAAATACAAATTAAAACCACAATGAGATATCACCTCACACCAGTGAGGATGGCCAACATCAAAAAGACTAAGAACAACAAATGCTGCCAAGGATGCGGAGAAAAGGGAACCCTCCTACACTGCTGGTGGGAATGTAAACCAGTTCAACCATTGTGGAAAGCAATATGGAGGTTCCTCAAAAAACTAGAAATAGAAATACCATTTGACCCAGGAATTCTACTCCTAGGAATTTACCCAAAGAATACAAGTTCTCAGATTCAAAAAGACATATGCACACCTATGTTTAATGCAGCACTATTTACAATAGCCAAAATATGGAAGCAACCCAAGTGTCCATAAGAAAATGAATGGCTAAAGAAGATGTGGTTCATATATACAATGGAATACTATTCAGCAACAAGAAAGAAACAAATCCTACCATTTGCAACAACATGGATGGAGCTAGAGGGTATTATGCTCAGTGAAATAAGCCAAGCCGAAAAAGACAAGTATCAAATGATTTCACTCATATGTGGAGAATAAGAACAAAGAAAAAAACTGAAGGAACAATACAGCAGCAGACTCACAGAACCCAAGAACGGACTAATAGTTACTAAAGGGAAAGGGACTGGGGCTGGATGGGTGGGAAGGGGAGGGACAAGGGGGAAAAGGGGGCATTACGATTAGCAGATGTAATGTTGGGGTGCATGGGGAGGGCTGTACAACTCAGAGAAGACAAGTAGTGATTCTATAGCATCTCACTACGCTGATGGACAGTGACTGTAATGGGGTTGGTTGGGGGGACCTGATGAAGGGGGTAGTTTAATAACCATAATATTGCACATGTAATTGTAGATTAATGATACCAAAATAAAGTATAAAAAAAAAAAGAAAGAAGCCAGGCAGAGAAAGGCAAGTACCAAATGATTTCCCTCATTTGTGGAGTATAACAATGAAGCAAAACTGAAGGAATAGAGAGCTCAGCAAGATGGCAGCATGAGCAGGGAGGCGGAAATCTCCTCACAAAACTATATATATTTGTGAAAATACAACAAATACAACTATTCCTAAAAGAGAGACCAGAAGATACAGTGCAACAGCCAGGCTACAGCTACATCTGCGAGAACTCAGTGCCTCACGAAGCGGATAAGATACAAAGCCGTGACCCAGCGGGACCCGAGCACTCCCCCACCCCAGCTAACTGGCGGGAGGAAAAGAATCAGAGTGGGGAGGGAGTGGAAGCACAGGACTGCTAAATAACCAGCCCTGGTGATCTGCATCGGGAGCACAGACACACGTAGCATGGTGTACTGAAGATTAGAGAAACGTTAAGGGCAGGATCCTAGACGGAGACTGCAAGCGGGTCCCCACGGCTGGCTCCCCGGGACAAAAGAAAAGAGGACACTTTTTTAAAAGTCTTAAAGAGACAAGGGCCCAACAGCAAAACAAAATCATCCCAGCGCACTCAGTCCAGCAGGCTGGCAACCTTGAGGAATTTCGGGCCCCCTAACTGGCTGCCGGGTAAAGCAGCCCCGCCAAAGCCCCTCACGGCAATAAGCAGCCTGCCATTCGTTCCCTCTGGCCGGTGCTGCAAACAGTCTGGTGGATCCACCACACCTGCAGAACAGCGGGAGAGCGGCCCCACCCACAGCAACCACACAGAATCTCCTCCTGGCGGGTGCACAGCTAACCAGGAAGGGCCGCGGAAGACAGAGCAAGGTCCAGAAGACACCAAGGGGCGCAGAATGCACCCGGTGTGGCTGCAAACCTCCGCAGTGCTCTAGGCTAGCCTGAGGGCAGCCCTGCCCACGGCAACTTAGGGGATTATCCCGGAGACTGCCTCCTGGTGCGCGGGTAACTAGCACAGGCTGCGGACAAGGAAAAGGAGAACAACAAGCAGGAAGGGACTTTGTTCTCCCAGCTGACACACATGGCACCTGCCTGCAACCACTTCTATCACCATGAAAAGACAGAAGAATCTCGTCCAGTCAAAAATCACCCAGACAACCCCAGAGAGAGAGCTGGTGGGACAGACTTAAACAATCTTCCAGAAAAAGAATTCAGAATAAAAGTCATAACCATGCTGATACACCTACAGAGAAATATGCAAAAGCTAAGTGAGGAACTCAGAGGGACATTACAGAAATGAAACAATCGATTGACGGGCTTAAGAGCAGACTGGACGAGGTGCAAGAGACTGTTAATGGAATAGAAATCAGCGAACAGGAGTACAGAGAAGCTGAGGCAGAGAGAGATAAAAGGATTGCTAGGAATGAAAGAATATTAAGAGAACTGTGTGACCAATCCAAACGGAACAATATTCGCATTATACGAGTACCAGAAGAAGAAGACAGAGAAAAAGGGATAGAAAGTGTCTTTGAAGACATAACTGAGGAAAACTTCCCCAAGCTGGGAAAGGAAATAGTTTCTCAGACCATGGAAGCCCACAGATATCCTAACAAAAGACCCAAGGAAGACAACATTAAGACATATAATAATTAAAATGGCAAAGATCAAAGACAACGACAGAGTATTAAAGGCAGCCAGAGAGAGAAAAAAGATCACCTACAAAGGAAAACCCATCAGACTTCCCAACAGAAACCTTACAGGCCAGAAGAGAATGCCATGATATATTTAACGCAATGAAACAGAAGGGCCTTGAACCAAGAACACTGAATCCAGCACAATTATCATTTAAATTTGAGGGAGGGATTAAACAATTCCAGACAAGTGAAAGTTGAGGGAATTTGCCTCCCACAAACCACCTCTAAAGGATATCTTAAAGGGACTGCTCTAGATAGAAGCACTCCTAAGGCTAAAGAGATGTCACCAGAGAAAATAAAATCATAGCAAAGAAAGCACACCATCCAAATACTAACTAAAGGCAAAAAATAAAATCAACTATACACAAAAAGAGTCAAAGGAAACACAAAAGAATACAGAATAAAACACCTAGCATATAAAGAATGGAGGAGGAAGAATAAGAAGGGAGAGAAATAAAGTATCATCAGACTGTGTTTATAATAGCTTAACAAGAGAGTTAAGTTAGATTGTTAGATAGTAAAGAAGCTACCCTTGAACCTTTCATAACCACGAATCTAAAGCCTGCAACGGCAATAAGTACATATCTATCAATAATTATTTAAATGTAAATGGACTGAACGCACCAATCAAAAGGCACAGAGTAACAGAATGAATAAAAAAGAAAGACCCATCAGTATGCTGCTTACAGGAGACTCACCTCAAACCCAAAGATACACACAGACTAAAAGTGAAGGGATGGAAAAAGATATTTCATGCAAACAACAAGGGGAAAAAAGCAGGTGTTGTAGTACTTGTATCAAACAAAATAGATTTCAAAATGAAGAAAGTAGCAAGAGATAAAGAAGGACATTACATAATAATAAAAGGGTCAGTCCAACAAGAGGATATAACCATTATAAATATATATGCACCCAACACAGGAGCGCCGGCATATGTGAAACAAATACTAACAGAATTAAAGGACGAAATAGACAGCAATGCATTCATTTTAGGAGACTTCAACACACCACTCACTCCAAAGGACAGATCAACCAGACAGAAAATAAGTAAAGACACAGAGGCACTGAACAACACACTAGAACAGATGGACATAACAGACATCTACAGAACTCTGCACCCAAAAGCAACAGGATACACATTCTTCTCAAGTGCACATGGAACATTTTCCAGAATAGACCACATACTAGGCCACAAAAAGAAGCTCAGTAAATTCAAAAATATTGAAATTCTACCAACCAACTTCTCAGATCACAAAGGTATAAAACTAGAAATAAATTTTAGAAAGAAAACAAAAAGGCTCACAAATACTTGGAGGCTTATCAACATGTTCCTAAATAATCAATGGATCAACGACCAAATTAAAACAGAGATCAAACAATATATGAAGACGAATGACAACAGCACAAAGTCCCAACTTCTGTGGGACGCAGCAAAGACAGTTCTAAGAGGAGAGTATATTGCAATCTAGGCCTATATAAAGACGGAAGAATAATCCCAAATGAATAGTCTAAAGTCACAATTATCGAAATTGGAAAAAGAACAAATGAGACCCAAAGTCACCAGAAGGAGGGACATAATAAAGATTAGAGAAGAAATAAATAAAATAGAGAAGACTAATACAATAGAAAAAAAATCAATGAAACCAAGAGCTGGTTCTCTGAAAAAATAAACAAAATAGATAAACCCCTAGCCAGACTTATTAAGAGAAAAAGAGAATATACACACATAAACAGAACCAGAAATGAGAAAGGAAAAATCACAGTGGAACCCACAGAAATACAAAGAATTACTAGAGAATACTATGAAAATCTATATACTAACAAGCTGGAAAACCTAGAAGAAATGGACAACTTCTTAGAAAAATACAACCTTCCAAGACTGACCAAGCAAGAAACAGAAAACCTAAACAGACCAGTTACCAGCACCGAAATTGAATCGGTAATTAGAAAACTACCCAAGAATAAAACCCCCGGGCCAGATGGCTTCACTGCTGAATTTTATCAGACGTATAGAGAAGAAATAATACCCATTCTCCTTAAAGTTTTCCAAAAAATAGAAGAGGAGGGAATACATCCAAACTCATCCTATGAAGCCAGCATCACTCTAATACCAAAACCAGGCAAAGACCCCACAAAAAAACAAAATTGCAGACCAATATCCCTGATGAACATAGATGCAAAAATACTCAACAAAATATTAGCAAACCGAATTCAAAAATATATCAAGAGGATCATACACCATGATCAAGTGGGATTCATCCCAGGGATGCAAGGATGGTACAACATTCGAAAATCCATCAACATCATCCACCACATCAATAAAAAGAACAAAAACCACATGATCATCTCCACAGATGCTGAAAAAGCATTTGACAAAATTCAGCATCCATTCATGATTAAAACTCTCAACAAAATGGGTATAGAGGGCAAGTACCTCAACATAATAAAGGCCACATATGACAAACCCACAGGTAACATCATACTTAACAGCGAGAAGCTGAAAGCTTTTCATCTAAGATCGGGAACAAGACAGGGATGCCCACTCTCCCCACTGTTATTCAACATAGTACTGGAGGTCCTAGCCACGGCAATCAGACAAAACTAAGAAATACAAGGCATCCAGATTAGTAAAGAAGAAGTCAAACTGTCCCTGCCTGCAGATGACATGATATTGTACATAGAAAACCCTAAAGACTCCACTCTGAAACTACTAGATAGAACTAATATCTGAATTCAGCAAAGTTGCAGGATACAAAATTAATACACAGAAATCTGTTCATTTCCTATACACTAACAATGAACTAGACGAAAGAGAAATCAGGAAAACAATTCCATTCACGATTGCATCAAAAAGAATAAAATACCTAGGAATAAACCTAAGCAAGGCAGTGAAAGACCTATACCCTGAAAACTACAAGACACTCTTAAGAGAAATTAAAGAGGACACTAACAAATGGAAACGCATCCCATGCTCTTGGGTAGGAAGAATAAAAATTGCCAAAATGGCCTCCCTAAAGCAATCTACAGATTCAATGCAATCCCTACCAAAATACCAACAGCATTCTTCAACAAACTGGAACAAATAGTTCTAAAATTCATATGGAACCACAAAAGACCCCGAATAGCCAAAGCAATCATGAGAAGGAAGAATAAAGCAGGGGGGATCTTGCTTCGCAACTTCAAGCTCTACTACAAAGCCAAAGTAATCAAGACAATTTGGTACTGACACAAGAACCGACTCACCGACCAGGGGAACAGAATAGAGAGTCCAGATATTAACCCAAACATATATGATCAATTAATATATGATAAAAGAGCCATGGATATACAATGGGGAAATGACAGCCTCTTCAACAGCTGGTGTTGGCAAAACTGGACAGCTACAAGCAAGAGAATGAAACTGGATCATTATCTAACCCCATACACAAAAGTAAATTTAAAATGGATCAAAGACCTGAAAATAAGTCATGAAACCATAAAACTCTTAGAAAAAAACACAGGCAAAAATCTCTTGGACATAAACATGAACAACTTCTTCATGAACATATCTCCCCAGGCAAGGGAAACAAAAGCAAAAATGAACAAGTGGGACTATATCAAGCTGAAAAGCTTCTGTACAGCAAAGTACACCATCAGTAGAACAAAAAGACATCCTACAGTATGGGAGAATATATTCATAAATGACGTATCCGATAAGGGGTTGACATCCAAAATATATAAAGAACTCACGCACCTCAACAAACAAAAAGCAAATAATCCATTTAAGAAATGGGCAGAGGACATGAATAGACACTTCTCCAAAGAAGAAATTCAGATGGCCAACAGGCACATGAAAAGATGCTCCACATCACTAATCATCAGAGAAATGCAGATTAAAACCACAATGAGATATCACCTCACACCAGTGAGAATGGCCAACATCCAAAACACAAACAACAACAAATGTTGGCGAGGATGTGGAGAAAAGGGAACCCTCCTACACTGCTGGTGGGACTGCAAATTAGTTCAACCATTGTGGAAAGCAGTATGGAGGTTCCTCAAAAAACTCAAAATAGAAATACCATTTGACCCAGGAATTCCACTCCTAGGAATTTACCCTAAGAATGCAGCAGCCCAGTTTGAAAAAGACAGATGCACCTCTATGTTTATCGCAGCACTATTTACAATAGCCAAGAAATGGAAGCAACCTAAGTGTCCATCAGTAGATGAATGGATAAAGAAGAGGTGGTACATATACACAGTGGAATATTATTCAGTCATAAGAAGAAAAAAAATCCAGACATTTGCAACAACATGGATGGAGCTACAGGGTATTATGCTCAGTGAAATAAGCCAAGTGGAAAAAGACAAATATCAAATGATTTCACTCATATGTGGAATATAAGAACTAAGAAAAAACTGAAGGATCCAAACAGCAGGAGACTCACAGAACCCAAGAACGGACTAATAGTGACCAAAGGGAAAGGGACTGGGGAGGATGGGTGGGAAGGGAGGGACAAGGCGGAAAAGGGGGCATTACGATTAGCAGACATAATGTGGCGGGGGATGGGGGGGGGCATGGGGAGGCCGGTACAACTCAGAGAAGACAAGTAGTGATGACAAGTAGTGATTCTATAGCATCTCACTCTAAATTTATATTGCTCTAAATCAGCACGTGAAGAGCCTCATGCTTTTCACAGAGGCTGTGCCTTTATGTAGATTAACAAAAATATAACCAATGTTCAGGGTTGCTTAAAGTGCCATCCAGTAACAGATTATATTAGTTACTTTTGTATAATAAACCAATAAAAGCCTCTTTTTTCTGTAAGCAAAGCAGTGTAGAAGTACAAAGAGCACATTGAGAGAAGGACAAAAGGTTAAGAATTAGTTTATCCTTGATGGGAAATTATTTTTCTAATATCCTTTTTCACTAAAAAGCTGATGGACAGTGACTATAATGGGGTATGTGGGGGGGACTTGATGATGTGGGCAGTCTAGTAACCATAATATTGCACATGTAATTGTAGATTAACGATACCAAAATAAAAAATAAATAAAAATAAAAAAAAATAAAAAAACTGAAGGAACAAAGCGATAGACCCACAGACTCCTAGAAGGGACTAGCAGTTACCAAAGGGGAGGGGTGGGGGAGGGCAGGCGGGAAGGGGAGGAGAAGGGGATTGAGGAGTATTATGATTAGTACACATGGTGTGTGTGGAGGGGATCATGGGGAAGACAGTGTAGCACAGAGAAGACAAGTAGTGATTCTGTGGCATCTTACTACACTGAGGGACAGTGACTGCAATGGGGTATGTAGGGGACTCATGTGAAACCTTCGTAAGAGTGTATATCAATAATCCTTAATAAAAAAAATTTTGTAAAATAAAAAAAACAAATAGTCCAAACAGATTTCATTTCAACCAAGGTTCTCTTAGAAATCAGGAGCAACTGTCACAAAGTCTGTAGTGGCTATAATCCTCCACCTTATCTCCCTACTGAAATACAGGCAAGTAGTTTCAGGTCCGGCTGTTTAAGAATGATGATACTTTCAGTTTTAGAGAATGTATGCTTATCACAAAAAAAAGTGATCCCAGACAATGGAAAGCACCAAAGCGCGTTTTGATCTTCCAAATCCAGCATGGAGATGAACAGTGGTAGGTCCATCATCATTTCTGAGAAGAATGCTTGGTCTGGCCAGCCATTTGACCAGCTCTGTATCCTGGGAAAGCCAGCAGTACCATCCTTCCCAGGGAGATTCCCTATCTAGCTGCAATCTGATTCCTCCTCTCCACCTTAAGGAATAATTGGGCAGATGGTCAGATATGGCAGGAAGGAAAAAGCTCTGGAGCCATCAGGCAGAGTGAAAATAAAGACGGGGCAATATCCACACAATGCTGAGGACTCTTCCTCTTGCCGAAAAAGATGCACCAGTGAGGATATAAAAAAAGGTGCCAACTCTCCTGATGTGTCAGTGAGGAGACTAATACCTTGTCCGGCTCCAAGCTCCTTCTCCTTACAGGCCCACCCCAGTACCTTGGCAGGGTCTGACTCCACAAGGGCCAAAAAGAGATTTCTCTACAATGTTATATTAGCAACGAATGTCAAAGCACATGACCAGCAGCTGGCCTCTGACCAGCCCAGAGAGGTCAAAAGCCCCATCTTATGAGCTAGGCAAACAGACTAAGCCAGCTTCACATGGCTCCATCTCAAAGAAATTCAGGTCAGCCGGGCAGACCTTGAACCCCTCCCACCTCATCTGCCCCATTCCACGGATCTCAAACCCAATGGGCCATGCAAAAAAAAAAAAACTGGGGGAGGATTAAGTATGTGGAACTCACAATACCAAGCCTAGCACATGGTATAAAAGGCTTCATTCCAAGACTACCTCAAAGACAGATACAAGGGCTTCTTGATGCAGGGGCATTTGCTTTTGCTTATTTTGTTTATATTTATTCATATTTTTAAAACAGGTAATATATGCACAAGAAAATGAAAGCTCTGAAAGTGAAAAATTTCCTTTCTAGTCTATCCCCAGCTACCCTGTCCCTCCCCAAGGATCAGTTAACATTACAAGTTTTTCTGTAGTTTTCCAAAGATGCCATGTACAAGTACATACAAATGTTTATTTTCCTTTTTTTTTTTGCACATTTGGCAGCATATTATACAGTGTTCCATGCCATATATTTTTTACTTAACAATAAATCCTAGAGATTGCTCTAAAACAGCACGTGAAGAGCCTCATGCTTTTCACAGAGGCTGTGCCTTTATGTAGATTAACAAAAATATAACCAATGTTCAGGGTTGCTTAAAGTGCCATCCAATAACAGATTATACTAGTTACTTTTGTATAATAAACTAATAAAAGCCTCTTTTTTCTGTAAGCTAAGCAGTGTAAAAGTAAAAAGAGCACATTGAGAGAAAGACAAAAGGTTAAGAATTAGTTTATCCTTGATGGGAAATTATTTTTCTAACCTCCTTGTTCACTAAAAGGCAGAGCTATGGACACTTGCAGACACACCTAGTGAGCCAAAGCCAGGGGCCTGTATAACAAAAGTCTCAGCTGCACACTATACAAAGAGGCCAAACATGCCACAGACATTCTGATTAATAACGAAAGGCCAGTTTTCATTCAGAGCCAAAAGAAAAGGTCAGATTCCTGACAATTAGTTGAATTGATGAAGTCTAGATTTCAAGTACTTGAAATGAGTCAATTAGAAAAAACTATGATTGATATTAAACACAGATCAGAAAAGATGTAAGGTTTAAGTGCTGCTCCCTCTTAGGAAAAACTCAGCTGCCTTCTGTGTCAGAAGCACAAGTAGAGAGAGCCAACACAAGAATAGGGACATTGCCTGCCTCCGTGACGGTGTCTGGGCAGCTTGCACCATGTCACTTATGCCACTAAAGGGACAAATGGACTTAGGACTGGCTTCTGGTGGAGGCTTCTATGCCAGTTGTGTCTAGCCTAAGACTAGGCATGAACCACTGGGCAGAAAATAGCTGAAAGGGTGCCTGCCAGCCCCAGAGTATTCCACAAATCTGAGGTTGCTGACTGTCAACCCAAGTCTCATACACATTTATTTTTATTAAGGAACTGCCTCAACTGTGTTCCATGTGGGAGGCCACTTAAAGACTTTGACCATTAACAAAGTGAAGTAACAAAGGAGCCAGGGTTGACAGCAGCCTCCATCTCTGTATGTGCAGGAGTTCCAGGCTGGTCAAGCAAAGGACAATGGGAGTGAGGGCTACTGAGGCATATCCCCACTGGAAGCAATCTCTGGTCACTTGGTTTTGACTGCAAACAGTTCAAATTCCATGAATGACAACTACTTGCCAATTAACTTTTAGAATAGAAGCTCACACGAGGTCCAACAGCCACCTTTCAGGATCCTCCACCCAATGGCTTAGCCTGGGACAGGTGGCCAGCAAACAAAATCCTCCCCAGCCTTTTGGCTACTACCATGACTCTCATTGCAGAATGGATCAGAGCAGAATAAATGTTCTCTTAACCAGTGACTCACCAGGAAGTCTGTTCATGTTGACGCCTTGAGCTGAGAGTCCTATTCCCATGTACCTTCAAAACAAGCACATCAAAAAAGTTTGGGTTAGCAATTGATTATGTATCTCCCTTCTCACATATTTCTTGGTAAAAGACAGAAAAACAGGAAAAGCAATAAATACAGACTTGTTAAACACATTAGTGGTTTTTGGAGAACCGTTACATTTTGATTTTCTAATGGAAATACCTCAATGCCTTAAGCAGCTGGAGAGACAGAGGTAATGCCTGTAACCAAGAACCACTGGCTTCAGTTTCAGAGGAAAGTTTCCTGAAATCACTGCTTCCAGTCCCTTGGTTTCTGGCTCCAGCTAAGGTGGCAGAATCTATTCTCAAGAAGTGCCTAAAGTAAGTGGTTCAACTATAGGTAGTGCTTGACAAAGCAATGCCAAGGTAAAGCCGACAGGGAGAAGCTACTCTTCAGCAGGAACTAAGACATAGAAAGAATATAGCCAGGCTGGATCTGTATGGGATCATCAAGACCCTTCACACAGGGCTTCTTCTCTGGGTGTCTCCAAACTCATTATCCTCGCCCCCTGCATTCACCTGACCTAGACAATCCAAAGTTGGGTGGTGGTGGTGTGTGAGGCCCCTGTGGCACTCTTCCACTCCTTCTACCCAAGCATCTAAACAAGTAGGCTGTTCCCAGCAAGGTAGGACCCATTATATGGCAACTCTGTCAAAGATGTCCCAATGGCACTCAGGAGATGGCAGACCAGGAAAGGAAATGAATAGGGTTTTTAGTGTACAAAGAAATAGTGAGATATTTCCCCCAAGAACTTAGAAATGAAAAACAAGTCATCACCTGTTAAGAGTAAAAAAGTAGAAACCCACACATGAAGCCTGGTATTAACTACTATCGGCATCAACAGATAGTTGAGAAGTTCAGAATACTGAAAACACCAAGAGGGCTGAGGTATAACTTTATGGTTGCATAACAATGTGAATGAACTTAATGCCACTGAACTGTACACTTTAAAATGGTTACAATTGTCAATTTTATGTTATGTAGAGTTACCACAATAAAAAAGTTTTTTAAAGCACTAACATAGACCATTTCCAAGTGGCAGTACATTTCATTCAGATTGTTCCCTATTGTAATTAATTCTGCAAAGAACCCTTCCATACACATTTCACCATTTGGGCTATTTCTTTTCTCGGCTGGCATGCTCCATGCACCTATGTACCTGTCTCCTAATAATACCACAGCCCCCACAATATGGTGCTACTGTCCCTGTGAGTCCTGTATCTAAAGTAAATGTCCCTTTCCCCATCCCAGGCTGGCTGCGCCACTGGGTTTTGGAGGAACAGCCTGTACCACCCAAATAAAGGATCAGGGAGGGAAGGATCTGACTCATTCATCTTCCTCTAAAACCAGCTACCCATATCATGCTAGTCAGGAACCAGGAAAAGACACCAGCCAACACATGGACCTAATAACTTGGCCTGCAAGGATTAAGGGAAAGGGTTGGGAAGGGAAAGGAGAAAAGAAAAAGGAACATTAATTCAGAAAGGGACTTCCATGGCTCAAAGGACTTTGAGACTGTCAAGCTGCCTGCTATCTCCTGCCAGAAGGGGATCTTCAGGGACCATCAGAAGTAGAACCCCAGTAAGCATGCTGGCAGGATTCCCAGTAGATTAAAACCTGTACATTTTCCTAGAAAAACAGAAGCCCAAATAATCAGTTTCCTCAATTTACACGGTGGAGACTGCCAAAAGATGATCTCCATTCCTTTAAAGCTACCACTGAGCAACAAATGACCCCAACTGCCCTGCAGTCATCAATCCACACATAGAAGTGCAAGAGAGCCAGTGGTTTCCTGGACTTGGATGTCACCTGCTCTGTTTGGAGGGGCCTGGACCTCCGCCCAACACCACATGGGATTCCTACCCATGGCATACAGCTTTCCTGACACTAAGATGAGGGCTTGTGTTTGGTGCATATGTGCTTCCTGGGTGACCCTCGACTGGTCAAGGCTAGGTGTAAAATACAGGAGGACAAGCAGCTTGGCCACCAGCAACAGGGCTCTGATTCCACAACTTCCCATGGGAATGGAGAGCTACTAAGACACATGTACTCAGACATGAGTTGTTGCTTAAGCCTTCCCACTGAGGACCACCTCCAGCAACTACCCCTCAACACCTTCCTATAGACTGTCTGCCCACAGGCAGGACAGTGTTTGCCAGTGGATGGCCTGGGAGTCTCTACACAAACCCTAGGGTCAGCCTGAGAATCCAAGTGGAAGAACTAAGGGTAGAGCACCCAGAGGAAACCAATACCCACATGTGGGTGCCATGCGATCTGCAGGTGTCAATGACACAGGGAGCAGCCCAATAAGAGCCTAAGTTACACATTCCTGTGAGGTTGGAGTCTGTATTTAAAGGGAATGAGTCCAAGTCTTCAAACATTGAGCAAAACTAAGCTTTTTCCAAAAATATGATCTAAAATTACAAAAAGATGCAGTCTTTGACCTTCCAGCAAGACTCCATGTACTTGAAAACTATTATCTAACCAATCTTAGATATACAAAGAGAATTTAAAAAGCTGTAAGGACCCTGTGAATATACTACAAAACATTGCATTGTGAGTGAATTGGACCGTGTGTTAAATTATATCTCAACACTCAACAAACTCAGAATATAGGAAACTACATCAACATAATAAAGGTCATATATGAAAAACTCACAGCTAACATCATACCCAATGGTGAAAAACTGAAAACTTTTCCTCTAAGATGAGGAGCAAGACAAAGGTGCCTGCTTTTACCACTTCTATTCAAAGCCAAAGAAAAAGAAAAGAAAAGCCATCTAAATTGGAAAGGAATATGTAAAACTATCTCTGTTCACAGATGATATGATTTTATATGTTGAAAACCCTAAAGAGTCCACAAAAACACTGTTCAAACCAACAAATTCAGCAAAGTTGCAGGATACAAAATCAACACACAAAAAGCAATTGGTTTCTATACACTAACACTGCGCAACTGGAAAAGGAAATTAAGAAAACAATTCCATTTGCAAATCAAAAAGAATAAAATACTTAGGAATAAACTTAACAAAGGAAGCGAAAGACTTGTACACTAAAAACTATTAAATATTGTGAAAGAAATTGAAGACACAAATAAATGTGAAGACATCTGTGTTCACTGATTGCAAGACTTAATACTGGTAAGATGTCAATACTATCCAAAGTGATATACAGATTCAATGCCATCCATGTGGAATCTCAAGGGACACTGAAAAACCAAAACAATTTTGAAAAGGAAGAAAAAAGTTGGAGGACTCACACTTGCTGATTTCAAAATTTACTACAAAGCTATGGTAATCAAAACAGTGTTGGTACTGGCATGAAGACAGACATACAGACCCAGTGTAATAGAAATAGAGAGCCCATGAATAAACCCTTCCGTATGTGGTCAACCTATTTCAACAAAGACGCCAAGACCATTCACTTGAAAAATGACAGTCTTCTCAACAAATGGTGCTGGGACAGCTGAATATCCCACATACAAAAGAATGAAGCTGAACACTTACCATACACCCTATGCAAAACTAACTCAAAAGATCAAAGACCTAATGTAAGACCTAAAACTCTAAAATTCTTAGACGAAAACACAAGAAAAGCTTTATGACATTAGAATTGGCAATGATTTCTTAGATGTTATACCCAAAGCACAGGCAACAAAAGGAAAAATAAATAAACCAGACTACATCAAAATTTAAAACTTTCGTACATTGAAGGACACAATCAACACAGTGAGAGCAACCCACGGAATGGAAGAAAATATCTGCAAATCACATCTCTGATAAGGGTTTAGTACCCAAGATTTACAAAGAATTTTTGCAACTCAACAACCAAACAGCCCTATTAAAAACAGGCAAAGGACCTGAATAGATTATTTCTTCAAAGAAGAGATACAAATGGCCAATAAGCACATGAAAAGATCCTCAACATCACTAATCATTAGGGAAATGCAGATCACAATGAGATACCACTTCACACCCTTTAGGATGCCTATTATTAAAAAAAGAAACAAAAAACAGAAAATAACAAATATTTGTGATAATGTAAAGACATTGGAACCCTTGTGCATTGATGTTACAGCCACAGTAGAAAACACTATGGCAGTTAATCATATGGTAATTCTGTTTGAAAATTTAAGTTATGTTTTTAAAATGTTTAATTTTTTAACATAGGATTACCATATGATTCAACAATTCCATTTCTGAGCAGATACTCAAAAGAATTGAAAGCAGGGACTTTAACAGATATTTGTACACCCATGTTCATAACAGCAGCATATTCACTGTAGCCAAAAGGTGGAAGCAACCCAAGTGTTTACTGATGAATGGATGAATGGATAAATAGAACGTGGTATATACATGCAATGGAATATTGTTCAGCCTTAAAAAGGAGGGAAATTCTGATACATGCAACAATAAGTATTAGATAAACCTTGAGGACATTATGCTAAGGGAAATGTAAGCCAGTCACAAAAAGCCAAATACTGTATGATTCCACTTAATAGTCAGATTCTTAAGGACAGAAAATAGAATGATGGTTGCCAGGGTCTAGGGGGCAGGGAGAATAGGGAGTTACTGTTTAATGGCTACAGAGTTTCAGTATGGGAAGATGAAAAATATTCTGGAGATGGATGGTGATGATGGTTGTACAACAATGTGAATGTACTTAATGTCACTGAAGTGAACACTTAAGAATAGTTAAAAGGTAAATTTTATGTTATGTGTACTTTCCCACAATAACATAAATGAGGATATATAATTTAGTAACTATTTAAAAAAAAGGTTTTAAGTCCACTATCATCAGCTGTAACATGTTATTACATAGTCTTTTCCTCTCTTTGAGCTTCAGTATTTAGGATCAAGGGAGACAATACCATACCTTTACCTGTCCTTTCTTTCAAAGTTGTCATCTCTAGCCAAAAACCTAGCATGCAGACAATGTGTTTATTCAGTTCTGATATCCCCCAAGATCAATCCCCCAAGCCAAACATCCAAACACAAGGGATGGAGCCTAAGTTTACAGGCTCCAACCCTATGGCTAATGCCACAGTGGACAGAACAGAGGCAATGCCTGTTGTACACTTCAGGATGAAGGAGTTATACCAAAAAGCACCCCCCACCCCAGCCCTCAAAGGAAAAGAACAGAGCATAGCAAAAGAACATAGCAGTATATGGGCACATAATGGACCCACATTTAACAAACCCCTAGCTTCATCCACTCATGGGCTGATGAAGTACCTTATCACCAAAGTCACAGGCTCTTTCCCAGCCACATTTCAAAAGGAACCTCAGCTTCTGGCTGGTATGAGGTCATAACAGAGCTATGAGACAGAAAGTGAGCTCTGAACTCAGCTACAACACCCCTGGTAGTATTCTCCCCTCTTGCTGACATTGGACTTCAGCACTGTGAGATTAAATGACTTAACATCACAAAGCCAGTAACACAACAGGCACAGGGTAGTTCACTATTCCATTCACACATAAAAAAACCTAGCAGGCCTAAGGCTTCCTCTTAATCACCACATGTAGTGCTTTGCCAAGTCCTGGACTGATGTCCAGGCTCTCTGATGGGCTGCCAAGAATGAGGCAAAACAATAAAGAAAGGGCATAATGAAAACCCCAAACCCAAGTATGTTCTCCTGGACACATATAGTAGTACCTATCCATCTGAGGAGCAGGAAGAATGATGTTAGGAAGCCAACCTGACACTGCCTCTCCCCTGCTGAACCTGGTGGCACTTGAAAATGAATGGGTTGTTAGGAGCTGTGGGTCGTTGCCAAAGTAATTCTGTAAAAACAGGTGTTAAAAAAAAATCTTTTTATAGAGGCCTGCAGTCATTCACCCATTCCTCAAAGATCCTCTGTGCCCAGTACAGCACTGAGGACACAAAGTTGGGGGCCTGGATTAAATCCTTGCCCTCCAACAATTTCCAGTATCAAGTCAGGGGTGACCTGAGAATCAGGGTACACTGACTGAGTCAGGGATTGAGGGAGTGAAGGCTGGCTAAGAGCTGGTAAAGGAGATGAGGGGACAAAAGAGGAGCGGGTTCCATGCAGAAGCAGCAGAATGTGCTGCAGCTCAACCAGGGTCGAGGAACTGACAGAAGTTCAGTGTGGCTGGGTCACAGCTTGGGCAGACCGAAAAGAGCCAAAGCTGGAGCAGGAAATGGGCTACTCACACACAGCCTGCATACTAGCTTAAGGAGTTAAGCTTTACAGGAGGTCAATGGAAGATGGAGAATGGGTTTAGAAAGGGCACAGCTGACCAAACGGCTGATATTTAGAAAATGAACTGAAGAGGTAAACTGTGGAGTCTACCAAAATCACTCAAGTGGAAGACGACAGAGCTGGACAAGGCTAGAAGCAATGGGAATGGCAAGATGGGAGAGAACCAACTGCTATTTAGAGCATGGAGACCTTACTGGTTGGGGGAGGAGCTGCCCAGGACACAGCATAGCACAACCAGTCACCAAAGAAATAGCTATTCTCTGAGACCTACTTGATCACTTTGGAGCTTAAATGCTTGGCCCATCAGTAGCAGCCTATCTCCAGCTCTACTTGAGCCCTGGAATTTATACTGCGCAAAATAGCTGAACAGGAAACACACCTACATCAGAGCAAATATATCAGACAAACCCAGATTCAAATCTCATCTCTGCTACTGAGTTCACCATGTGCCCAAGGGCACATCCCATGGCCTGTCAGAGGCTACCTCCTCACCTATCAGCATAAGGCCAGACAGCCCTCAGTGCACTCACGGAACAGGATCAGACAAGAGTAGCTGGGCACAGTGTCAGTGGGGCCTGCTGAAGGACAACTGGACAAATCCCAACTGTCCTTTAGTTTGTATACTGGATGGAGGATCTTCTAGCACTGGAATCTGGTGAAGGAAAGTTGGCCATTCTCAAAGGCCTGGATTTTTGGATATCTATAAACAAATGCCTGTTTACTTGGGGTTGCCAAGGAAAAAGGTGAGCATTTGCTTCCCTCTTGGTAATGGGTCAGAAAATGCTAAGACACTAACAGACACAGGCTGACTTGGTCACCTGGGAGGGAGGCAATAGGGGCTCTCACTTCCCAAGGTGACTGGAGCAGACAGGGTTTACTTCCCCTACACTTCCCACCTCCACTAGGGCTTTCTTTCCAAGCAGCAGAATATATCTGAGGAGTTTAGAGGTAAACTTACTATTCTTTTAACAGAACTGAAAATAAGGTAAACCATCTGACTTACTCCTTTTTTCTGTATGATAACAAAATGGGAGAATACCATTTGTCAGCAAGGTGAGACAGCCGGTAAGTGTAGAGGGACAAAAGACAAGCTCTTCGTGGCAGGGAGGCCATGAGTGGGCCTCTTTCTCAGTTTCTAACCTCATTGCCAAAACCACAATGGAAGCCAGAGCTAGAGGAGTGGCTCTGCCTCTGTGATGGGCTCCAGAGAGAAGAGAGAGAAGAGAGCAGGAGCTGCATGAGCCAAGCTGGGTTGAGATCCACCAGACAGCAGGAAGAGG
This sequence comes from Smutsia gigantea, assembly GCA_032199065.1. Lineage (NCBI taxonomy): Eukaryota > Metazoa > Chordata > Mammalia > Pholidota > Manidae > Smutsia > Smutsia gigantea. The sequence continues at coordinate 136,094 of JAVSCE010003284.1, forward strand.
AGCAGCAGCTACAGCAAAGGCCGTCAGTTGACCACATAGCCAGGTCCATCCTGAGGACCTCACCATCCACTGCAGGCAGCAGGGGCCAACTAGGGCCCTGAAAAGTGACCTGCCTTACAATGGACTGGTGGTTTCTGGGGCCCATGCTGCCCTCCACAAAAGCTGACTCTGTCAGTTCCCTCTGCTGACTCTCCCACAAAAACAACAGTCTGCTGAAACCACTGCAATCACGTGGGAGACACAAGCACACTCCAGTCAGCCTGGATTTCACTTTGAATTTCCATATTTTCTAAATTAACTGAAATTACTTTGATAGTCACAGAAAAATCATTTTCAAGAGCCAGTTAATGGCTGCATGCTAAGGTGGTTGTTGGCTCTTACCCATCAGACTCTCTCTCCCGGGATTGCCCCAGGACATTTCGGTGCGAGAGGGACACACTGGGGGACTTGGCCTTCATGGTCAGCTTCTCAGTACACCTACTTCCCTGAGCCTTGACAGGAGGGCAAAGGCTGCATCTGAAGAGTACAGCTTCAGAAACAGCAGGAAGTGGTCAAAATCCCAGCTTGGCAGAGGAGCTGGGGCTCTGGCTCACTTGGTCCCTGGAGCATCCCCAGTGCAACCCAGAGCACACGCTCAGGGGACCCTGCTGCAGTGAGACAGGATTGGCGCACCTCCAGCTGACTATAGAGATTCTTTAGTGACCCAGGCAGGGCTGGTGGGGGACAGAGAACAGGACCTTAGAAAAGAAGCTGGGCCTTTGGACTCTCACACCCTCCAGAGATGTACATCAAGGCCTGAAGGGAGACCACCCTTTGCTCTAATCCCCAACCCAGTCCTGAAAGATAACTTGGAGCACTCCACACAGGGAACCTCTTTGGCAGCAAGTCTGATATTCCCCTCCTGCCTCCTGAAGAGAAGCACCTGAAGAGTTTTAAACTTACAGGAACTTTTAAAGTTACAGGAACACTGCCGCAGGGCGCCAGAGACAACACCCCAGACTCTGAAGCCTGGTCTCAGGTACTCCAGCCTAATTCAGGACTGTGGGTCTTGGGTTTCACCCCACATCTCAAGTTCCTTATCAGAAGAGAAGAGAAGAGGTTGGACTAAAGGGCTTCTAAGTTCCTTCCAGTTCTGACTTAGAGACTTCAATTCTTGGCAAAATAATGTCTGGGTACTTTTGCAAATGTACTGTACCCAGAGGCAAACCTAAGATGGGGTAGACCCTGGAACAGCAATCAAAAAGCCACCAAGAATACATCAAAAGAAAAGGAAATTACAGGCCAGTATACCTTATGAATACAGATGTAAAAATCCTCAACAAAATTGTAGCAAACCAAATTCAACATATTAAAAGGATTATATGCTATGACCAAATCCCAGAAAGGCAAGGACAGTTCAACATAAGAAAATCAACCAATACTATGAACAAAATTAATAGAACAAAGGGAAAAAAAAAACCCACATGATCATCTCAATTGATGTAGAAAAAGCATTTGACAAAATCCAACACACCCTCATAATTAAAAGCACTCAGAAAACTAGAAATAAATTGGGAGCTTCCCCAACATGATAAAGGGCAGTTATGAAAAACCACCCACAACTAACATACCCAATGGTAAAAGACTGAAAGTTCTTCCTTTAAGATCAGAAATAAAACAAGGATGCCCACCTTTCACCACTGCTATTCAACATTCTACTGGAAGTTCCAGCCAGAGCAATTAGACAAGAAAAACAAACAAAAAAAAGGCATCCAAATTGGAAGGGGATGAGTAAAACTATCTCTATGTGCAGATGACATGATCCTTTATTTAGAAAATCCCCAACAATACACAGAAAGCTTACTAGAGCTAATAAACAAATTCAGCAGTCTCAGGATACAATATCAACACACAAAAAAGTTACATTTCTATACACTTAACACTAAACAATATAAAAAGGAAATTAAGAAAACAATTCCATTTATGATAGCATTAAAAAAAAAACTCCACCCAGGAATACATTTAACCAACGAGGTGAAAGACTTGTACACTAAAAACTGTAAAACATTGCTAAAAGAAATTAAAGACACAAATAAATGGAAACACATCCTGTGTTCACAGATTGGAAGACTTCATGTTAAGATGGAGAGTATTAATACTCTACAGATTCAATGCAATCCCTACCAAAATTCCAAGTCTTTTTTGCAGAAATGGAAAAGTTGATCCTCAAAATCACATGGACTTGCAAAGGACCCCAAATAGCTAAAACAATCTTGAAAAAGGAAGAACAAAGTTTTAAAAATGATTCACACTTCCTGATTTCAGAACTTACTACAAAACTATCAAAAACAGTGTGGTATTGCATAAGGTAGACATATAGACTAATTGAGATTTTAAAGTCCAGAAATAAACCCATAACTATAGCTGAATTACTTTAAACTGAAGTATCATTGATATACACTCCTATATTGGTTTCAAGTATACACCACAGCAGTTCACCAGTTGCTCATATTATTAACTGCCCCTAGTGCAGTTACTATCTGTCAACATAGGAATATGTTACAGAATCACTGGCTATATTCTCTATGGTTAAATGTATTCCTGGGTGGAGTTTTTTTTTAATGCTATCATAAATGGAATTGTTTTCTTAATTTCCTTTTTATATTGTTTAGTGTTAAGTGTATAGAAATGTAACTGTTTTTTGTGTGTTGATCTTGTATCCTGACACTGCCATCTCTGTGACCAACTTATATTATGATTGAGAATTTCTGTGCCCTTTTATCCCCCTCACCCTTCCAATCCCTCCCCCATAATAACCACCAGTCACTTCCATGTCTATTTTGTTCTACTATTTTTGTTCATTTTGTCTTGTTTTGTTTTTATATTCCACAAAAAAGTGAAATCATATGGTATTTGTCTTTCTCTGCCTGGCTATTTCACTTAGCATAATACCCTCTACGTCCATCCATGTTGTTGCAAATGGCAGGATTTCTTTATTTTTGATGGCTGAATAATATTCCATTGTGTATACGTACCACATCTTCTTTATCCATCCATCTACTGATGGCCACTTTGGTTGTTTCCATATCTTGGCTATTGTAAATAATATGCAATAAATGGGGCGCATATATGTTTTCAAATCAGGGACTTTGTTTTCTTTGGGTAAATTCCTAGAAGTGGAATTACTGGGTCATATGGTATTTCTATTTTTAGTTTTTTGAGAAACCATACTGCTTTCCACAGAGGCTGTACCAATTTACATTCCCATAGCTGAATTACATTCAACAGGGTGCAAAGTCTATTCACTGGGCTAAGAACAGTCTCTTGGACAATTGGTGCTGAGTCAGCTGGATTTCTACCTGCAAGAGAATGAAGTTGGACCACTACTTCATATCACACATAAAAATTAACTCAAAATGGATGAACAATCTAAATATACAAGCTAAAACCATTTTTAGAAGAAAACACAGGGGAAAAGCTACATGACCTTCAGTATGGCAATGAATTCTTAGATATGATACCAAAAGCATGAGCAACAAGAGAAAAAAAATCGGAATTTGTCAAAATTAAAACTTTCATGCATCAAAAGTCATTATCAATAAAGTGAAAAGACAACCTACAGAAGGGGAGAAAATACTTGCAAATCATATCTGATAAAGGTTTAATATTCAAAACATGTAAAGAGTTCCTACAGCGTAACAACAAAAAGACAAACAACTCAATTATAATATAGGCAAAGGTCTTGAACAGGCATTTCTCCAAAGAAGATATACAAATAGCCAATAAGTACATGAAAAGATGCTCAACATTATAAGTCATTAGGAACTGCAAACAAAACCAAAATAAGATACTACTTCACACCCAGAGTGGCTATAATAAAAGAAAGGAGGAAAATAACAAGTGTTAGTGAGGATGTGCAGAAAACGGAACCTTTGTACATTGCTGTATGAAGGAGATGTAAAACGGTATAGCTAGTGGAAAGTTTGGTGGTTCCTCAAAAATTTAAACATAGAATGATCCAGCAATTCCACTCTTAAGTATATACCCAAAAGAATTGAAAAGAGGCACTCAAGCAGAAACTTGTATACCAATGTTTACTGCACCATTACTCACAATAAGCAAAAGATAGAAAAACCCATGTGTCCATCAACAGATGAATGGATAAACAAAATGTGGTATATAAATACTGCCATAAAAAGGAATGAAGTTCTGATACAGGCCACAATATAAACCTTGAAAACATTATGCTAAGTGAAATAAGTCAGACAGAGAAGGACAAACAGTATATGATTCCAATTGAAATTCTTTTTTTCTTTTTTCTTTTTTTTGTAGGAGAGCAAGTGAGAGCTTTTATTTAGAGATAAAGTGAGAGGACAGAGCTCCTGGCTCAGGCCAGGAAGGGACAAGAAAGTCCCCTCAATCGAAATATTTAAAATAGGCAAATTCTTAGAGACAGAAAGTAGATTAGAGGTTACCATGGGCTGAGAGGAGGAGGGAATAGGGGGTTATTGCTTAATAGGTACAGAGTTTCTGTTTGGGGTGATGAAAAAGTTTTGGAAAATAGGGTGATAGCTGCACAAGATTTTAAGTGCAATAAATGCCACTAAATTGTCCATTAAAAAATGGTTAAAATGGCATATTTTATGTTATATATATTTTAGCATACACACACAAGAACAGTTGCCAAAAATACCCCAATGGCTCTGTATGCCAGCATTAGCCCCCTCTGGCTTTTCTGGATGAGGCAAGTAGGTTTTAGCACAGAGAGCACTGGAAAGCATCAGAGTGTTCTGGCCTCGTGTCAGGGCCAGAGAAAGAAGTCCCTCAACGTAAGCACACAGCAGATGACAAGAGTGAAGAACACAGACCTACCTCTTTTTACTTTCTGTCAATTTTTTTCTTAGGAGGAAGGTGGATTTTATGAGCTAATAAGCCCATAGCCATTTTTAATAACTATTCCTTAGGTTATATGAATCCAATGACTATGGAACCTGAACATTTTAATTTAAGCTCCATCAGCTGGATGTTTCCAGGTTCACAGAGCTCTGGCAGAAGTGACAAAGACAAAAGAGAAGAGACAAGCTCCTCAGCCTCAGAGCTGAGATGACTCTCAGGGGCATAAGGAAGGTATCAGCTCTGCTGCCAATCCTCTCAGTAAAAGGGCCAGTCACGACTGCCCCTGTCCCCTTCCCCAGACCCACAAAGAGCTACTGGAATCTTACCTAATAGCTTCACCTTGACATCTAACACCTTACCCACAGCTCAGCAGGCTAACAATCTTGTTCCTATCAGAACCTGCCCGAGATAAGGAAATCAACAGCTTCTACAACAGAGGGGATCTCTGGGACCATGGTTACAAAAAGATCCCTGGAAGACATTTCAGGAAAAAGACCAACTGATGTTTAGGTCTGAAATGAGAGCTAATATTTGATGCTGGGGATTTTATTTCATAGTCTGATGGGCCTGCTTGAAGACACTCTCCATCATGACACTGGCTACTGTGTGCAAACTGCTCCTCCAGCAGCTACACACCCCACCCTGCCTCTGCCAGGAAGCCACCCACAGTGCCCAACTCTGTACAGGCCTCCCACTGAGAAGAGGGGCATTACAGAGATGGATGGACCCAGGCCAGCACCACCCAAGAAAGAACAGGCCTAAAGGTAAAGGGGTCTGGAGTCAAGACATGCTTGCATGGAGGAAGGTTGTCCTAAATGTGGGTCAGGAAACTCTCAGGGATCCACTGCCAACAGCACCATCAAAATACCCAGAGAGCTCATACAACAGGAGAGGGAGAACAGCTTACAAGCGTGGCCCAAGGCAGATTATTGTTATTTACGCAACCTGGGTTCTAGCGCCTTCCCTAAAGAACCCCTTGGGAATCTCAAGTACCAAATGCTGACTTTCCAGAGCCTGCCACATCAAAAACCAAATACACTGCCCTTAACCAGGGGGTATAGCCAGTTGGCGCCCGTCTGTTTAATGTGAGAGGGTTCCTACCAGACCCCCACATCCGGTAGGCTCTGGGCCCTAACCTCCACCTCTCTGATTCTCTGTAACTACAGAGCTGGAGCACAGCTGAGTATGCACATGACAAATGCCCTTAGATGCTCAGACATTAACCTCAACTCTCTAGTTACAGGTGTTCATCCAGAAATTAGCCTTGAGTCTGCTGGTTAATAACTTGGTATCTTTCATTATTTTCAGTAGGGGTCTTATTCAAATAACCTAGACCACCATTTCATGGAAAGTCCCAATGATTTTGAAGGCATCAAGTTATATTCATTAAACCAATTTCTGCTTAAAATATCTGGAATGGTTTGTTTTCTGTCCTGGCCTCAAATGACACAACATTCATAATGGCCATTACCCACATTTGCTTAAACCTGTATCTCTCTGTCCTCTCTGTTACCTGTTTTTAAAATGTACAGTGTCAGGTGTTAAAAGATCCTATGTACCCTTTTATAGTTAAAGTCATTTATAGGTAAAATAAAAGCACACTTTGGTTAAAAAAAAAAGCAAATACAACTACTGATAAACTCCTGGCACAACAGTTATTAAAAGAGAACATTTTATGCTGGCGAGGATGTGGAGAAAGGGGAACCCCCCTACACAGCTGGTGGGAATGTAAACTAGTTCAACCATTGTGGAAAGCAGTATGGAGGTTCCTCAAAAAACTCAAAATAGAAATACCATTTCACCCAGGAATTTCACTCCTAGGAATTTACCCTAAGAATGTAGCAGCTCAGTTT
>JAVSCE010003285.1:0-11523 GCA_032199065.1 Smutsia gigantea
GTAGTATCATCCATCCATTCATGGTGTCAAATATCACCCCCCATATGTGGTGGATTCAAAAATATGTGTCTCTAGCCAAGACCCCTCTTCTCAGCCTCTGATCCATATATCCACCCTGCTTCTCCACGTTGATTCCTCCCAGGCATCTCAAACTCAGCATGTCCAAAAACGTGGCCTGCCAAACCTGCTTCCCTGAAGTATCACCTTTCTCATGAAATGGCACCACTAACCAGCCAGGAGCTTGGAAGTCATCCTTGACATCTCTCTCTCTCCTTCATCTTTCACATCCAGTTAGTCACAAAGTCGTAAACATGTCTCAAATCTGTCACCTTCAACTCCCTTGCATGTGTCTGGTATCCCCATCTTGCTGTGTGCATAGCTGGCTCATCTTGTCTTTCAGATCTCAGCTCAGAAGGGTCCTCTCTAATCACCCTATCTCAGACAGATCTCCATCAGTTATTCCATATCCCAGCCTGTGGGGCTGCTACTCTGAGCACTGGGACACCAGTGGCAGCTGAATAGGACCCTTCTTTAAAGATCTGAGCAGCAGATCATGGGGCCTGTTCTCTGACCCCTTAGATTTTATTTTATTTTTGCTGTTGATAAGTTTTTATTGAAGTATACAATAAATATATAGTATTATATTGGTTTCAAATATGCAACATAGTGATTCAACAGTTATATACATTATTAAATGCTCACCCAAATTAGTGTAGGTACTGTCAATATAGAAGGTGTTATAGAACTATTGACTATATTCTCTGTGCTGTACTTTCATTCCTGTGATTAATTTATATTATGATTGAGATTTTGTGCCTCTTCATTCCCTTCATTGATTTTACCCATCCGCGCACCCCAACCCCACCATGGTAACCACCAGTCACTTCCCAGTGTCTGTGAGTTCACTGCTGTTTTGTTCATTTTGTTTTGTTTTGTTTTTATACTCCACATATAAGTGAAATCATTTGATGCTTGTCTTTTTCGGCTTGGCTTATTTCACTGAGCATAATACCCTCTAGATCCATCTATGTTGTTGCAAATGGCAGGATTTCTTGTCTTTTTATGCTGAATAATATATATTACATTGTGTGTATGTACCACCTCTTCTTTATCCATTCATCTATTGATGGACACTTAGGTTGCTTCCATATCTTGACAATGGCCAATAATGTGGCAGTAAACATAGGGGTGCATATACATTTTTGAATCAGAGATTTTGTTTTCTTTGGGTAAATTCCTAGAAAAGGAATTATGGTGACCTCCTAGATTTTTTTAGTAATGTCAAACTCTTCCGACTTGTTTCCTCACCCCTACCAGTGGTAGCTGTTTCTTAACAGATATTATCTTTGTCTTGCTTCAATTTTGCCTTTTTGTTCTTTCAGCCTTCCACTACCTGGGTAATTAATTTCCCATATTAAAACCTTTCTATTAAAATACCCAGGGCTGTTACTGTTTCCTTGGATGGGCCCTTACTGACACAATTTTAGTTATTATTAGTCCACTTGGATTTTTTTTTAATCCCAAGTAATTTTTAATATTTTTTATCTTCCTGGAAAATTTTATCCACAGAATCGTGCCAAGTATTTTCTTCCAGGTCTTTCAGCTTCCTCTGTATCTATGATGATAATCCTAATCTCATTTTTAATTTTTATACTCATTCTCATATTCATCTTTTTTTCTTCTTTAGGCTATCTAGTTTTTTTGTCACCCTTCTGAAGAAACAACTGCTCTAATTTATTTGTGAATTCTGTCGGTTTTTGCTTACTGTAGTTTTTATTTTACGAATTCCTTTTTTTAACTTTCCTTGTTTGTTTTTTAACTTACTGAATTGATTATTTAATTCATTTGTTTTCATCTTTCCTATTTAGAAATGAAAGTGTTTAGGGGTATGGATTTTTCTCTGATTACTGCTTTAGTTTCTTTAATTATTGTTCTTCAGGTAGACTCTATTTTTGGCTTCGATACATTCTTTACCCCAAGAGTTGTTTGAAAGTTTTAAAAGTTCTGTAGAATTAAGTTACTTTCGTTTCTGTGCTTATTAACATAGGTTTCATTATTTGGGGTCAACAAATATAATCTGCATGATTTCTACTTTGGGGGATTTATTTTGCTTATGCCTTATTCCTTCAATTTAGTATACCCTTTTATTTAACTGCCCTTCTAATTGATTCTAAGACACATTTTAATGTCTCTGAAATGGGGCATCTTATCAACAATTAATGGTATCTTACAGTTATAATTGGCAGCATTTTACTTTCTCAGTGGAACATAAAATAGGATTAGATCTTACAATCTGATGGAGTCTTAAATTTGATGAATGTATTTTGTTTAAATCATTCTAAAATTGTAACATACCTCACAATCTCTATTAAAAGAAATTTGACAACTGTTAGTTTTTTTTCCCTACAGCTACTATGAATCATTGGTATATCTTATTGTTGGTGAAATCTTGGAATTAAATACATAGTCTTTCTCATAACTTTATGGCTACATGAAATGAAGAACTATTCCCTTTTCAGAGTATAAAGTTCAATTTATATCTATTCAATCAATTATCTTAATTATGTTATTTAAATCCTCTATAAAACCTTACTTAGATTTTGACAGTGGTGGTGGGTGGGGAGCTGGTGGCGTACTTGATCTGTGTTACTGCAGAGGAAGTCAGACTCTCCACCATTTTAGCTCGTTATCGATTTCTTATTGGGGTTCCTTCAGGCTTCTAATTTATACATCTTGAATATATATCATTTGATAAATAAATGTGTTAGTTCTTTATTTGAATTTTATCTTTCATCATTGAAATCGATTCTTTTTGCCATTTTGATGTGTTTTTTTAAAATTCAACCCTACAGGATATTAATTTCAGTGGCTTATTTGCACTTTGTTCCCATTTGCCTGATGCTTTTGCCCGTTGTTTTCATTTAAATCTCTGTATATCAAACTGTTTTTGTAGTAATTGGATTTTACCAGCTTCCCCATTCCTTATTTATTTATTTTTTTTATTTCAACTCATCTGTTGGTTGGCTGGATTTTGTCATCAGGTGATTTTTTTTAAATGCTTGTGGGGGCAATACTCTGAGTTTTTGTATGTTTTCAAATATCTTCCTGTTTGTTTTTTTCCTTTAATGTCTGGACAATAGCTAGACTGACTGTAACATTTTGGGGTCATTTGCTCCTCAGAACTCAGAACATTGCTTTACTGTCTTCCAGGGTTGAATGTTGCTGTGGAGAAATCTGCAGTGTCCCTGATTTATTCTAGCTTTGTTTTATGGATACCCCAAAAGGTGCAATGTATTTACTGACGTTCAGTAACTTCACTAGTGTATGTCTATTTACCATTCTAAATCACCATTTTCCTTGAACTTGGTGTTCACTCAATCCACAGATTCATGTTGTCCTTAATCTCAAACCAGTTTCCTTTAACTTTATTGTTGAATTTTTTTTTCTCCTTTAGGTTTTCTATCCTTTACTCCTGGAGTTGGTTAATATTCATTTGTCTCTCTTCCATAGCTGTCCTTTTTTTCCTATTTCATTTCATTTATTTGTCCTTATCCAGTTCATATGGAATAATTTTTTGAACAAGTGGAATTTATCTATTTTATTAAAATATAGTTGATGTGCAGTATTATATTAGTTTCAGGTTGTATAGTGATTTGACATTTACATACATTATGAAATGTTCACCACAAGTGTAGTTACCATCTATAACCATACAAAGTTATTAAAATATTAACTATACTTCTTATATTATACTTTTCATCTCTGTGGCTTGTTTGTTTTATAATTGGCAATTTGTGCCTCTTGATCCCTTTCACCTATTTCATCCATCTCCCCAGCCCCTTCCCCTCTGGCAACCACCAGTTTGTTTTCTGTGTTTACGAGTCTATTTCTTTTTTGTTTGTTCATTTGTTCATTTGTTTTGTTTATATATAGAGTCCACATATAAGTGAAACCATATGCTATTCGTCTTTCTTTGTCTGACTTATTTCACTTAGCATAATATGCTCTAGGTCCATCCATGTTGTCACAAAGGCAAGATTTCATTCTCTTTTATGGCTGAGTAATATTCCACTGTATATATGTACTGTATCTTCTTTATCTATTCATCTATCAGTGTACACTTAGGTTGCTTCCAATATCTTGGCTATTGTAAATAATGTGGCAATAAACAGAGGGAGGCATATATCTTTTTGAATTAGTGTTTTTGTTTTCTTCAGTTAAATACCCAGAAGTGGAATTACTGGGTCATATGGTATTTTTATTTTTAATTTTTTGAGAAAACTCCATATTGTTTTTCATAGTGGCTGTACCAATTTATATTCCTGCCAGCAGTACATGAGGGTTCCTTTTTCTCTACATCCTCACCAATACTTATTATTTCTTGTCTTTTTGATACTTGCCATTCTATACTGAATAATTTTTTTCAAGACTGTGTACTTCTGATATCAGTAATATCTATTCTACCTTTTGTCTTTCAAATGCAGTGTTTTTCTCTTCAACAATCTGAAATACTTCATTTTTTAAAAACATATTTTAAAATCATGGTGAATATGCCAATATTTGATAAAATTGGGTTGGAAGTACATGGGTTGTTTATTATTCTCTATATTTTTCTGTATCCTTAGTTTTTGAAAAATAGACTTAATTTTTTTAAAGCAGCAAAACTGAGAAGAAAGTACAGCAAGTTCCCATATACCTTTTGCCCCCACACACCCACAGCCTCCCCACTATCAACATCAACAATGCACCGGAGTGGTACATTTGTTATGACCAATGAACCTACACTGACACATCATCACCCAAAGTCTGTAGTTTACACTACAAATAAGGTTTTAATTCCTCTAATTGTTTTTTTATATCCATATTTCCTGAGTCCTGCCAGTACATCTTAGATATCTTGGATATCTCTTTCTTAGCATCTTATCATCCCTTACTATCTCTTTACTGTCTCTTCCTTAGACCTTTTCCTTTTCCTACCTAAAAACAATCTTTCCATGTAACTTATTTATAATTGTACATTGCTTCTTAGTTGAGGGCAGCTGCAGTTTTCCAGTTGTGCATTTTTTGCTTCTTTACATCAAACCCATCAATAAATCACACTGGTTTGAACTTCAAAATATCTCAAGGCTATGGTCACATTTTATTCCCCCTTGCAGCAAGGGGAGGTCAGGTCTGGCCAATGACATGAAAGAGACTTCTCAGTGGCTCTCAGGAAAAACTTTTCAAAGAGCACAGACAACACTGGCATGTGCCCTTTGCTTTTTTCTGTTTACCCTTCCTTCTTACTCTCGGAAAAGCAGCTTCGTACCTCAGATGCAGCCTCCACTTATCACCATCAGGAAAATAGCCACACTTAACAATAACAATGCATGAATCTATAAGAAGCTGCATGTAGATGACATCTATGAGCAGCTCTACCAACTATAAACTGTCTACTTCCATACTACATGTTATGCAAGAAAAGTAAATTCCTATTTATTTGAGCTACTATGGTCGGTTTTCTGGTACATGCAGCCAAACACAGTCTTGACTGATGAACACCATGTATACAATATGTATTAGTTTCCTGTGGCTACCATAACAAATCACCACAAACTTGGTGGTTTAAAAAACCAGAAATATATTCTTTCAGTGTCCTGGAAGCCAAAAGTCCAAAATCCAAGTGTCAGCCAGGTGGCTTCCTTCTGGAGGCTCCGAGAGAGAATCCATTCCCTGCCTCTCTCCTGGTGTCCTGCTGGCTGCTGGTAATCCTGGTGCTCCTTGGCTTGTAGATGCATTACTCCAATTTCTGCTTCTGTCTTCACTTGGCCTTCCTCTCTGTTTCTGTCTTGTCCTTTTCTGTCTCTTATAAGGACACCAGTTATGGGATTTAGGGCCCACCCTAACCCAGGGGGATCTCATCTAGAGATCTTTCTTTACCTTAATTACATCTGCAAAGACCCTATTACAAATAAGGTCATACCTTGAGCTTCAGAGTGGATGTATCTTTGGGGAGGGGCACCATATAGCTCACTACATGTATGTGTGTGTAAAAGGGATAGTACACACATAGTTTTATTTTAGAATGTATATATGTATGTATTTATATTATACTCTTTGATTGATTCTTCTCTCTTCCCCTTTTCCCACATCAACCTACATCATACTGCTCCCATAATCCAGGTTAATCTATTGTGTATCCTTTTATTTTTATCCGTAGATATCTAATCCTACAAAGACAGAATGTATATACTGAGATAAATACACACGTTCTCCTCTTCTAACTAATGAACTACCCCAAAATTCAGAGATTTAAAATGGGAATTACTTATTATTGTAGTTCACATATGAGATTGAGACTTGTTTACTCTTGGCTGGGCTTCCTCATGCATCTCGGGATCAGCTGGAGTCCCTGCTCTACATTCCGTTTGTCTGGAGTAGCTTTTAACTTTGCTAAAGTGACTGCTTTGCCTGTCTCTTATCCTCCTCTGGGGATCAGTGAGCTAGCTCAAGAAGATTCCTTCCCATGGAGACAGTGGAAATACATGCGTGCCAGTCCAATCACACAAGCACTTTTTCAATTGTCTGCTTGTGTCACATCAGCTAACATCCCATGGGCTAAAATCATAATCAATGGGCAGCGAAATCTATTCCATTTCTTGATGAAAGAAACTGTGAAGTTACATGGCAAGGGCGTGGATATAGGAGCACAAAGTTGAGACCATTAATGCAATCTATCTTGGAGAAAGATATGCTAAACAAACACACATGCCTTCATTTGGTGTGAGTTTGCCTTACAAAAATAGGATCATATTGTGTAATTTGTATGCATCTTGCTTTTTTCAATGACACCTCATGGAAATACCTGTCAGTCATCTTATTAATCTCTAATTCAGTTTTTAAATGTCTGCATATTATTTCATCTTGTGAATCTACTCTAATTATTTAACCATTTCTGTCTTAATGGATTTTCAATTTGTTTCCTTTTTTTTTTTTGGTTATTCATTTTGAACAGTACAGAAAAAAATCTCTTTGGGATAATTTCTCAGGAATGGATTTCCTGGATCAGAAGATACTCTATTGTTAGTTTTAATAGAAATTTTTCAGGTTACCTCTCAAATAAGGCTGTGATACTTCACTTTTCCCCGCAATTTATGACATTCTTCCCTACATTGATGCCAAGAAGTGGTGGCATTGTTCTTTGTTCATTTTTGCTATTTTGCTATGCATAAAATGACCATTGCTCTTTACTTTTCAGTTCTTTAAGTACTCATGAATTTGAGGGTCATTTCATATAATTTTGCCATTTGAATTTCCACTTCTGTTACTAGTCTGTTTATACCTCTTTTCTCAGTTTTCTATTGAGTTGTTTTTCATTTTCTTGTCAATTTGTAAGAGCTCTTTGTATATTATAGAAAGTATGGCTTTGATTATCTTATGGATTACAATATCTTTTCAGGTCTTTGTGTATTGACTTTGTTTATGGTATCCTTCATCATGCAAAAGTTTTATTTGAGGTTGTTTTTAGTATTAAAATAATTATTGAATTAAATGGTTCTAGGAACACTGCTATGCCAGCTAAGCCAGTGTAATCATCAGGAGGTTGAGTGGGGGAGGGGGATCATCTCTTGACACTGCCTGGAGCTTCCTCCTAATCCTCAGTGCATGCAAAAGAGAAATGAAATAGGGCATTTCAATTACACCTCTACAAAATTGAAAAAGGAGAGAAATAAATGAGAAGTCACACACAGGTAAAGGACATGTGATTGAGGCCCCAACAACTGTTATTTAACAGAAGAAACCCCACTTGGGTTAACTAGAACTGAAGGAGGAGCTTGGCTAGAGCATTGTATCCATTTGCTGAGGCTGCTATAACAAAGTGCCACAAACTTGATGATGTCTAGCAATAGAAATTTATTGTCTCACAGTTCTAGACATCTGAAATCAAGGTGTTTATAAGGCTGACTGTTTTTGGAGGCTCTGAGGAAGAATCTGTCGCATGCCATTCTCCTAGCTTCTGGTGGTCTCCAGCAATCCTTGGCATTCCTCACCTTGGAGAGACATGACGCCAATCTCTGCCTCCATCATTGCATGGCCTTCTTCCCTGTATGTCTTCACATGGTCTTCTTCTATGGACATCAGTCATTGGATTTAGGGCCCACTATAATCCATCATGACTTCATATTAACTTAATAAATTACATCTATCTGCAAAGACCATATTTCTAAATAAAGTCACATTCTGAGGTTCTGGGTGGACATGAAATTTTCAGTGATGCTATTCAACCCAGTGCAGTCTGTCCTCCACCTGCTCTCCACTTCCAAATTACATCCAATCCATGTGCAAGATACACCCCCAAAAGTCTTAACTCATTCCAGCATTAACTGTAAATCCAACTCAAGAAGTTAAAAATCTCTACAAGTTCCAAATCTCATCATCTAAATCATCTAAATCAGGTATGGGCAAGATTTTGGGTACGATCCACCCTGGGGCTAACTTCTACATTTGTGGATGTGTGGAACTAGAAAATAAGTCATCTGCTTCCAAAAATATAGTGATGAGACAGGCATAGGATAGATATTCCCATTCCAAAAGGGAGGAAATAGTATAGAATCTAGTAGCCCCTTAGAGGAGAGCCTGACTCTGCTACCCCCAGCACTAAGGTTTCTGTCCAAAGTAGAATGGTGCAATTGCCCCCACTGTGAACATCTGTCCTTGCAAACTAGATAGACGTTTGGATATGAAGCCAAATATACCTACCTTTTGCCTTTACAGCTTTTATGTTTTTAATCTTGGTAAAAATTTTTCCCTGACCCTATAGTGTATATGCAGTCGCTGAACTTTCTCTAAAGAGTCTAGTTGTTCAATTTTGTGTCTACATTTTTAAATCTTCTGAAATTAATTTTTATATCATAAGTGATGGAGTCTAGATGGATATCCAGTTATGATGTACCACTTTTTTTTAACAAGTTCATACTTTTCCCAAAAAGTGGTTTGAACTGTGACTTCTGTCATTTATTAATTTCTCACATATAGTGCGATATAGTTCTTTATTATCTATTCTTTGACATTGATTACTTTGTCTCTTCTTATGTCAATATCATATTGATTTGATAAACGTGGCTTTTTGGTATATTCTGATACTTAATAAAGCAAATCTCTTACTGACTTGTTTTTCTGTATCTCCTTTTTTATCCCCCAAAAAGTCCATATGAGAGTACAAATTGAGAGTATAGAACTGCGCTAAACATTTGGTACCACTAGCCAATATTTAATTAAAACTAAATTAACTAAAATTAAAATTAATGAAATAAAATTAAAAATTCAGTTCCTCAGTTGCACCGGTCACATTTCAAGTGCTCTACAGCCTTATGTGACTGTTGGTTACCATATGGAACAGCCCAGAAATAGAACACTTCCATCACTGCAGAAAGTTCTATTACACAGTGCTGTTCTAAAGTATCTGACATTTTTTTGTTGCTGAGGATGATTCTTCTCATGTAAATTCTTCCTGGTGGTATATCTTTATTTTCTTCTCTTTTCCTGTGTTTTGCAGATGGGGGAGTCGTAGTGGTACTATCTTATCTATATATAAGCCAGGCAGGGTCCTTTCTTCATTTTGTTTACCTTTAAGTGGTAGCAGTTTTGAAAAAGGCCCCTACTTAATAATAGTATGAAGAGGATTTCTGCTTCCATCCATGACAGAGTAAATAGAAGTGGACTTACCTCCCCACCATAAAAACCTATGCAACTGGAAAAAGTATATGAGACACCTGTTTTCACGTTTCGAACAAGAGGTAGTAGTACATCGCTGAGAGGATCCTTGAGAGGATGGAAACACAGGAGATGAGCCTCTAATTCAGTCACCTTTCTGCCTTGGGTACCTTTGGGTCCTGGTGCAGACCAAGCAGAGGATGCAAGTCTCACTGAGCTGAGATCAGAGTCAGAGGCAACTGAAGCACTTTGTATTTTTCGACTACTAGAGATAAGGTTGCTGAGCAGAACAGGGCCTAGAATAGCCACTATAGTCTTGGGATTTTAAAAAAAATTGGAGGACTTACACTATCCAGTTTTAAGGATTACTATAAAGCTACCAAAATCAAGACAGAAATCAAGGCGTAGAGAAAGGCAAAGAGACGAACAAAACAAAATAGAGTATATAAATAAATAAATATAGTTACACAGTCAATTGATTTATGGTAAGGAGGCCAGGAGAGTGCAGTGGGAGAAAGGAAAGTCTTTTCAAAAGGTTTTGCTAGAACTGGTCATCAATATAGTAAAAAAAAAAATACACCATACACAAAAATTACTACCAGATGCATCCCAGACATAAGCAAATAAGCTAAACCTGTAAACTTTTAGAATAAAATATAGGACACTTCAGGACTTTAAGGAGGCAAAGATTTCCTAATCAGGACATAAAAGAAATTTATCATTAAAAAACTGTAAATTGGGCTCAATCAAAAATAAAACTTCTACTCATCCAAAGTCGGTTAAGAAAATCAAAACGCAAGCCATGGTCTGGAAGAAAATATTCATAGTATATATGTCTTACAAGGGCCTTGTATCCAGAATTCATAAAGAATGCCTTCAATAATAAAATAACAAGCAGCCCAATTTTAAAATGCATGAAACATTTGAAGACACTCCACAAAAGAAAATGAACAACATGGGTTTGAACTGCCTGAGTACATTTAAGGATTTTTTCGATAACTACATTGGAAATTTCTTTTGAGATTTAAGACAATTCGAAAAAACATTTTCTTTTCTCCAACTTACTTTACTGTAAGAATACAGTATACAGTGCATATACAAAATGTGCACTAACTGTTTAAGGTATCAGAAAGGCTTCCGGTCAACAGCAGGCTATGAACAGTTAAGTTTTTGGGGAGTCAAAACATCATTAGTCATCAGAGAAATGCACATCGAAACCTCAATGTGATGCTGCTTCACACACACTAAAAAGGCTAAATTTAAAAGTATGATACCACTAAATTTTGGTTGAAGATGTGAAATAACTGAAACTCAACATTGCCGTCAAGAATATAAAATAGTCCAACCACTCTGGAAAACCATAGGCTTCCTGCAATGTGAAACATACACCTGTACTATAACCATTCTTGCCACTCCACGTCATTCAAGAGAAATGAAGACTTATGTCCACAAAAAGACTTGTACAAGAATGTTTATAGCACTTTATTCATAATAATCAAAAACTAGGAGTCATCTAAATGTCTATTAACAGAAGGCTGAGCAAATGTGATATAGTCACACAATGGCATACTTGTCAACAATACAAATGAATGAATTGTTTATGCATGTAACAACATGAATGAATCTCAAAGACATTATGTTGAGCGAAAGAAGCTAAACACAAAGAAGTGCCTACTCTATGATTACATTGATATGAAGTTTAAGAATAGGCAAAACTAATCTGTGGAGGTGGACAACAGAACAGCGATTGTTTCCAGCCGGGAGAGGGGAGCTAAGGGGTTAGAGACTGACTCCAGAGGAACATAAAAGAGCTTTCTTGGGTGATGGGAA
>JAVSCE010003286.1:0-13715 GCA_032199065.1 Smutsia gigantea
ACATTTCATTAATACTAATATGGACACTGTTCTTATGACAAAGATTTCATTAAACTGATTTGCCAACTATTGTGTGGGAGAACGGGCTTGTTTACAACTGCACTGACCTTGTAAACAACAGAATTGAGCTGACCTTGGAACAAGCTGTCTTCCTATCTCCCTGCCACCCTCATGGACTCCTCTTGTATCTCTGAGATTAGTGATTAGTGACTGTTTTTGATAAGCAGAAAAATTCTGCCAGATCCATAATTTTATGACCCATACCTGGCCTTAATTTCTAAAACTCGGTACACCTCATACATTGTAATTGCAAAATGCTTGCATTGGAAGCCTCTCAGACTGAAAAGTGGAGTGATTGCGGTGAGGGCTCAAGTGCAGTAGAACACTATTTCTTCGCTCTGTAGTTTCAGAAACAAAACAGATATGTAGGGTGTTGATTCTTCTGTTTTTTTATAGGGGGACATTTGCAAAGAAGACTTAGGGGGCGAGGGGGTATTTTTGGCTGCATGTTCTTATGCTAGAAATTTTAAGTCCACCAGGGATTCCTAAATGAGAAGTTGCAGTCCTCAGATTACTTTGAACCTACATGCCCTAGGAAACAAAGCACCCTTGGATGCAGAATGCTAGTAAGGCCAAAGAAAGGAATATTCATTTAATGCTAGCATTCTGGCTCTTGAAATGATTTTTTCATCTAGCTCTAAATTCGTGCTGTGATAAAGGAAAAATAAAAACAACATTGAAATTGGAATGTCACAGATTGCATGGAGACTGCTGTTTATATTTTAGAGTTAATCTAATCTAGAGTCAGAGAGAAGAAAAGCAGCTCTTTATCACTGAAATACCCTAAAGTCAAACAAAAAATAAAATATTTGAGTTCCAATTTAAACACAGGGACAAAAATATATAGATCCAAGAAATGTGGTATTTCACTGTTCATGAGATTGGTCTTTTATAAGGTGCAAATGCAGAGCCCATTGGGATCTTACTTAAGTCCTTTATGGTCTCTCTTTTCATTTGCATCTAGTTTTACAGTTTAAATCCACCATATATATATTGGCAACTTGAATTTGAAATGCAATAGAACTACTTTAAATTTTATTGGAGTGAGACTTTATTAAAGGTAGGCATTAGAACTTTGGTGTTCTTCATATTGACCTCTAAAATCTAGATAAGTTTCAGTGAGGGAAAGATGGAAAAAAATGACTCATCCCAAATATTTACAAGATGAAAAAAGATGATCACAAAATTCACTGATGCAAAATGCAGAAATGTCTTTGCATTTTCTATTAATGTCATCTACTTTCCAGTGTGTTTCTATTGCTCTCAAGAGACCCATCTTTAAGTAAAGCTACACTGTGTCTGCAGAGTAATCTACAGCAGGCTGACAACCTATTGAGGAAATCCTGCACAGTGAATATTTATGACACCTCTGATTATTTAAGAATGTATCGACTTTTAACTTTTATTATGATCCATGAAATGCAGGCTATGTATATACATATGGATAGTGTGGACATATACATGTCCTTGTATATCATGTCACTCGACTTAGAGCTAGAAACAGAAAGTTCCATCTTTATTAAGAACAATGTAGTAGATTATTTCTTGAAGCTCACCAGCAGTGTTTTTGTGGAATGGAAATTATCATCCAAATGACTAAAACTCCCACAGAGATGATGTAAGATATTTGTTATGCATTTGACAGGTTAATTATAAAGATGAAAATGATAAAAGTAACTTGATTTCTCAATTTAAAATACAAGTATTAAACAAATAGAGAGCATATAATTAAAATTTGAGAGAATAGGCAACTAATGACCACTAATGGTAATCAAAACAGGTAGGAAGCTAAGTGTTATACTCCACAAAATTAGATCTGTAGATTGATTTTTGAATACTATTTCTGATACTCTGTGTTCAAGAACCAGCTCAAGCAAAAACAGGCAGAAACAGAATTCATAAAGTCAAAATGCATAATATGCATGCAGAACGCTTGGCTAATAAAGGAAATGGAGTGTGCAAAGGACTTGAACATATGGATTCGAATGGTCCTTTAAAAAGTAGCCTAGCACATAATCATATGTGACCGTGAGGAAAACTTGAGTTGCTCATGTTACCATAAAAATATTAGAATATAGGCATTTGAAAGTGTTCTTTTTTCCAGATGAGACTGTTCTCGCAAGTCTGAATTCCCACAGATCAAATTCACATCAAAGGAAATAAAGGTGTTTAAAGAAGCAGGTCTGTGGTCTCGGCAGCAGCATAATCCTGTGACAAAGGGTGCAGCGATTCCAGCAGCATGGAAACTGCTGCACAGAGGCCCAACCTGCCTAATGGTCTGTGAGCTCCCAGCACTGCAGAGCTCTCCCACGTTCAGGCAGCCCACTTTAGCAAGATCCATCCAGGCTGGCGGCATAACCACTAGGCAGAGCCTACCATTTGGGCACTGAGGGAAATGGCATCTACAACTGCAGGGAAGAATATGTGCCGCATTTAAAGGGAAGTGTTTTAAACCAATTCTGTTCTTGACTTATTTGAGAACTTACCACATGATTGCCTGGGAGGCATAGTATATTTCAGTATTCCTGTAAGGAGGCTGAATATTAAAGTATTCAGTGATTTTTCTCTTTATGGCTGTAAGTGCACCGAGGCATAATTCTCCATGGCTTGACACAGATCAGATGTGTATTTTGTAATGATAATGGTCAATCTTTGCTAAGACAGAGGATGTTGTCTGAAATACTGACAAGCCACCTTAATTGATTCTTTGGTAGATTGTGGAATAGGTTGTGGAGTGTAGGTCGGGGAGAAAAGAAGCCAAATAGTATGAATCTAGATACTGACAATGATATCTGCACTTTTAAAAAATGTCATGGGTTTGGTTACCATTCGAACATCAAGAAGACCTTAATGCTGAAGGCACTTTGCTAAATAGACAAAATTGACAGAAATGTTTTATCACTAGATTTTTGTTTTAGTTGTTGTTTTATCCGTAATACCCAGGAAACGAACATAAGTGTGCCAATTTCAATAATAATCTGTGTTCTTCCTCAGTGCAGGCAAGCACTAGAATATGTAAGGCCTAAATCAACACTACTGAGCCCCTAAAAAGCGTGAGCGAGCTAGTCTAATAATTAAGATCCATCATCTGCTTTCAATTGAATTATCTATAAAATGACATGCTCTTTCTCCAAACCCTTGGCAGAAAAATTTGCAAGAGGGATTATTAATAAGTATATTTTCTTATAATATGCTAATGATAAAATATCTACTTAATTATATATATATAATCATGCCTGCTTTAAAGGACCAGCACTTGCAGCTGACTCTTAGAGGTTATAGAGATCTCTCCACTTCTAGATAAGGAGAGTTTCAGATAAAAATAGCATTTCCTGCAGTTAGGTAAGGGCCTCTTAAGATGATAGTTCTAAGTATTCATTCCCTTTTCTCTTTTCTGGTTGTAAGCTGACTTCCTGGTTTAAATACTTATATATGTTTTCAGGATATTGTACAGTCATGCCTCATTCAAGATGCCAGTTTAGAGAATAGTACTTGGAGTATGAGAACCATCTTTTACCCTTGTTTGAATATTCAAAGAACTTTACACTGTACATTAATGAGTGTTTCATATTTACAGATACAGTAATCAGCATGTATTGAACATTAATAATCCCCCACTAAGAACCAGATACTATGCTAGAAACTGAGAATAGATTGGTAAACAGTAAGGTCCTGACTTTAATAAGTTTGATATTATGGAGTGGTGGGGGAAGACAATTAACCAGTAATTCTGTGATAAGTGAAATGACGAAGGCACTGTACAGCGACATCATTAAGAGTGGCTGTGCTACTGCTGGAGGGAATGTAAATTAGTTCAACCATTGTGGAAAGCAGTATGGAGGTTCCTCAAAAAACTCAAAATAGAAATACCATTTGACCCAGGAATTCCACTCCTAGGAATTTACCCAAATAAAACAAGATCCCTCATTCAAAAAGACAAATGCACCCCTTTGTTTATTGCAGCACTATTTACAATAGCCCAAGAAATGGAAGCAACGTAAGTGTCCATCAGTAGATGAATGGATAAAGAAGATGTGGTACATATATGCAATGAAATATTATTCAGCCATAAGAATAAAACAAATCCGACCATTTGCAACAACATGGATGGAGCTAGAGGATATTATGCTCAGTGAAATAAGCCAGGCAGAGAAAGACAAGTACCAAATGATTTCACTAATCTGTGGAGCATAAGAACAAAGCAAAAACTGAATGAACAAAACAGCAGCAGACTCACAGAACCCAAGAATGGACTAACAGTTGCCAAAGGAGAGGGTGGGTGGGAAGGGAGGGATAAGGGGAATAAGGGGCATTATGATTAGCACACATAATGTAGGGGGGAGCATGGAGAAGGCAGTATAGCACAGAGAAGACAAGTAGTAACTCTATAGTATCTTACTATGCTAATGGACAGGGACTATAATGGGTTATATGGTGGGGACTTGAGAATGCAGGGAATCTAGTAACCACAATGTTGCTCATGTGATTGTATATTAATGATACCAAAATTAAAAAAAAAAAGAATGGCTGTGCTAGGAGGTGGGGAGTGATTTTAGAAAGGTCTGTCTCAATAGGTGGGGTTTGAACTAAGACCAGTTTCTCTAATGAATGGCATTCTTACTTGCATTTTGAGCTTGTCCTCATAGATTTTTAAATAAAAAATACATTTGCCTCTTTTTTTTATTTGTAACATTAATCATGGTCTATAATTTTGCTTTAGGTTGAATAGGAAATAAGCAAATCTGATTTTTCCGGTGATTTGGTGAAGTTGCAAAAATACAAAAAAGAACAATCATTAAGGTAAGCAAACTTATATGAACTACATTTCTAAAAAATGCTTGGTTCAAGACTTGGACGAAGGTTCACCCCAGATCTTATTTTATTTGAACAAATTTGCCGCCTTTAATCACATCCCTACAATACCCAATGCTTACCAATAAAATATATTTAATGATCTTTCTGAAGGTTCCATCACCAGACAGTACTATATATCTCTTTCTAGGGGTCTGAAAAACAAACTTCTTTTGACTTAGAATGTACAGCCAGCTTGGGTTTGTCTCAGGAAGATGTTAAGTTTTACATTAAAATTATATCTCCCAATGAACTTCAAAGTTCTGTTAAGTTCTAAAATGATAGTATCCCTTTCCTGATTAAAATCAACCAATAAATCCTCACTACCATTAGAACTGACTCTTAAATCCTTACTGTGGTTTACAAGATTCTACAAGTTGCGGCACCTTCCTACCTCCCTGGCCTCATGTTGTCCCCCTCTAGCTCTCACTCACTTTGTTGGAGCTGCCCTGGCCTGCTTTCGGCTCCTTGAACAGGCTAAAAACTCTTTCCTGCTTCAGTGTATTTGCACATAGTACTTTTAGGTATTAGTGCAAATGTCATCTGTCACCTCTCTGTGAAGTTGTGTACCCAGTTACCCTCTATCAAACTGAGATATTTTAATGTCCTATTAGTGTTTACCAGTATATGAAATGATGTCATTTATCTGTATATTGCATATTGTTTGCCTCCACCTTCTAGACCTAAGTACGATCAGGCAGAAGATGTTGTCTGTCTTAATGACATAGTGCACTTTTTACCCAGGACAGTATCTTGCATATAGTAGGCATTCAACAAATGTTTTTTGAATGAATGCCAGGATGGACAAATTTGCTTGTTGCTTTGGATCAGGGTGTTGCTAAGCTACCAAATTTCATCTCGTCCTCAAATTGATAAGTTTTTTCACTTTCAATTTTCTTGAGAATCTACGCTGAGAAATCAACTCCAGGGAGGCCATAGGTCTTCAAACTTCCTTTATAATACCAGAATTATATTGTGAAACTTGGTTTAAAATAAAGTGTTCATTGCCCTGCAATCAAGTCGTCTTCCTGCGTATAGCTATATAATTCAGGTGATCTCATAACTGATTTCCCTATGAAGACAGCATTTTCAACATTTCCTTTGCTTGTTGTTTTGTTGTCTCAGTGGCATTAATTCAGCAAGCATTTATGTGTCAAGTATCTTCTTAGATGTGTGATTCAAAGATGAGTAAGAAATGCTCTTTACCCTTGAAGATCTTGCAGTCTAGTTAACCGAAATGAGTACAAAGTAATATTTCAGTACTACAGTATGATAGGTTATTTGGCATTTTCCTACCATAATCTTCAAATAACATGAATTATTTTCAGAACTGGCATGGAACTAGTACTGTATTGTGTCTGAAGAAAAGACTGCCTGATATTTAAAATTTACCTCCTCTGCTCCTTTCTAGCTGTGACCTTGGGCAAGTTGTTGTACTTCCATGTGTTATATTTCCCTCATCCATAAAATTGGGGATAATAGCAATACCTACCTCCTAGGATTTTTGTGAGGTAATTTAAGAGATAATTCATGTGAAACACTTAAATTAGCACAGTGCCTAACACATACATTCTCAGTAACTGATTATTATTATTATTACTATTTTAGAAGTTCAGTCATCTAGGCAGTTTGATTCATTTGCATGGGAAAAAAGTTTCAAGAGTTAGGTTAAAAGACTTCAGTGTGTTAATTTAGCTTGTAACACTGCTAAACTGCCTCAAACACACAGTTAAATTAATTCAATCAAGACAACTTGGAAACAAATTCCAAAAAAATAGTAAACAAATAACACTTCAGTGCCCTTTTTTTTGATGAAACATGGTATTAGAGATGCTAAGGAAAACAACAAGCAAAGACATGATGGTTGTGATCAATGCAAGCTGTATCAGGTGGTTAGATGGAGGCATAGCCTTCAGTTTGCCTGTACTTGTCAAGAAGGTAGTTTGCAAAAACTCTGTGAAGCAGAAATCTGGAGTGTTTAACCATACTGGTGGGGCTTTGTGTTTTGTTTGCTTTAATGTGATCCAAGATACTTAAAAAATAGAAAGCAAAAAGGGATACCAGAGGTTGATATGAAATTTTGTAAAGTGTAATTTAAGGGTTCATAAGTATAATTAGTTGTTAAGTTCTTTCTTTTTATTCAGCTTACAGTTGGAGGTTGGGAGCAGAAACCCAAAATCCAGAAAAAGAAGGAATTAAGAGGAAGGAATGTATTTTTTATAGCTATACTTTACTAGGAGCATATGAGGGCATTTCGTATGTTTTGACATAACATCATTTTCACCATTCACTTGTAGTCATAAATGGCTAAATGACCCTTACTTGACCAAACGCCACATTTCCTCACGCATTGTGATAAAAAAAATGTTTTTATATCAATTTTTAAGTTCATGGATATTCATTAAATGAATAAAATGCTTAGTGAATATCTTAGGGTTTCCATAGAAGACCACAACATATATAATAAAGCATCTAATCATAGCTTAGGAGCTAGCACATAGTAACTCAAAAATTGTTAGCTAATATGGAAACATATGATAGCACTCTTATCTTTAAGGGAATTTTCTTGAAATGAAGGAGACACAAAGACAGATTACTTACAAAGAATGAAATTTTTTGCTAAGCATAAATTAAGCGTTTGCCATGTTTAAATACTGGCTGAGAGGACAGAAGTAAGTAAAGATCAATTAAAAAAAATAATATACTGGACAAAAAGCTAACAGTACCTTGTGGTGGGTGAGGGACCAAGAAACATTTATTGACCAGCTTATATGCTCATCTCACTTAATTCTTAGAATTTTATCAACTATGTATACCTATACCTATTTTACACATGATGAAATTGAGGCTCAGAGAGATCAAAAAGCTTAACCAAAGTCACACAGGTAGTTAAGTGGTAAAATCTGAATTTCAACTCAGATCTGTCTAAATATAACCACTGTGCCCTTTCCATTATACCTAGCTACTTTAATGGCAGAGCATATGAAAAAGGAAAATCTGTATGATGCAGAACAAAATATAAGTAACATAAAAAAGGTATAAATAAAATGCTTTATTATAATGATTCAGGTGACAGAGAGATAAAAAGGATAGTAGACCACATATTAATTTCATCCACATTTATTCTACACTATGCCCTAGACACTATGCTATACACAAAATTCAAAGCCAATATACTATGCTCTAGATTTTAATAATGTGTTTTTTTTAACTAATTAAAAATGTTTTGATGTAGTAGTGGCGGTCTGTGTGTGTGTTCATGTCTGTGTGAAGTTTCATTCAAATCAAAAGGAATGTAGTTTAAAGAAGAGTGGGTAACCAAGATTTTATATATATCAATATGTCACAGAAATATGCCAAAGAAACAATTTCTATCATCTTGAAGACTCTTGGCTTTGATCAGGTTGTGAAAATATCAGATGTAAGAGAGAATCAGTTAAGAATGTCTTGAATGTCTTTATCTATTGAAAGTGTTTGTTTATTCTGGAAATAAGAAGCCATGAAAAGAGAAATAACCATCTTTTCTAAGGAACATAAAAACATGTAGCATCTCTACATTTGCCCTAAGCAAAGAAGATAATTATGGGTGGTGCAGACTCCCCTTTGGAAACTAGTGATAGAGACTTCTGTATGACAAAGTAATGCACAAGAGGCTAATTATTTTTCAAAAGTACAAATTTATGAACCTCACCAGAATCAAGGATATTGATTAGACTGTTTAACATTCTTAAATGGTTGGCTAATCTCTGTGTACCACATACTTGGAACCGTAGGCCCATTCTTTCTGACACATCACTCAGTCAATATAATCTAAAGCGCAAGAGCAGCAACCAGAAGCTGCTGTAGGAGTGCTGTAGTTAAAGTGCTGTAGTTAGAGATGTGGGTATTTCATATGGAAGCCTTAAGTACAGGTGACTTTTAAAATTTGATCTCAAATTTGATTTGAGTCGAAACTTGCAAATTTCACTAAATAAAATAAAAAAGTCAAGTCTTTAACTTAACTGCAGAGCATTTTGAGTACCATGCTGAATAGCTCCCTATTCATTTCCTAGCTGGATGTATTTAAATTTACTTTCTAAGAGAAAATAGAGCCCTATCTTGTACTATTGCATTTTAACTCCTTGTCAGTTCATGAATGTATATAAAGAGAAACGCTTTTTTCTTATCAATGCCCCTCTCCCCCAATAATCTTTCCATCACTGGAGAAAACTCTAGTTGTTTCTAATCACGTTTTCTAGAAACAAACTTGCATGAGGAAATGTGAATTTCTAGAATTTCATTAGGGAAACATTATTACTTCATTGGTTTTTTAAGAAATGATTTGATGTACAAAATAGTATATTTGATACCAATAATAATTTTACTGTGATGATCTGTTTACTAACAGAACAGAGTGTATTAATAAAATTGCATGGGCTATCATTTTTAGTGAGAATTACTAGGGAAGAATATTCTGTAGTTGTCAGATTATTATATAATAATTCATCATTTAGAAAGCTGCTATAATGACAGTTTTGATTATATATTTTAAATTTATAAACAGTCACAATTATTTTTATTGAAAAAAATATTACATTAAATAAAATCTCAAGTGTTTTAATTTTTTTTTTTGGTATCATTAATCTACAATTACATGAGCAACATTATGGTTACTAGACTTCCCACATCATCAAGTCCCCACCACCTACCTCATTACAGTCACTGTCCATCAGCGAAGTAAGATGCTGTAGAATCGCTACTTGTCTTCTTTGTGTTGTACAGCCCTCCCCGTGCTCCCCCCTACATTATATCTACTAATTGTAATGCCCCATTTTTCCCCCTTGTCCCTCCTTTCCCACCCACCCTCCCCAGTGCCTTTCCCTTTGGTAACTGTTAGTCCATTCTTGGGTTCTGTGAGTCTGATGCTGTTTTATTCCTTCAGTTTTTTTTTTTTGTTCTTATACTCCACAGATGAGTGAAATCATTTGATATTTGTCTTTCTCCACCTGGCTTATTTCACTGAGCATAATACCCTCTAGCTCCATCCAAGTTGTTGCAAATGGTAGGATTTGTTTTATTCTTAGGCTGAATAATATTCCATTGTGTATATGTACCACTTCTTCTTTATCCATTCATCTACTGATGGACACTTAGGTTGCTTCCATTTCTTGGCTATTGTAAATAGTGCTGCGATAAACATAGGGGTGCATATGTCTTTTTCAAACTGGGCTGCTGCATTCTTAGGGTAAATTCCTAGGAGTGGAATTCCTAGGTCAAATAGTATTTCTATTTTGAGTTTTTTGAGGAACCTCCATACTGCTTTCCACAATGGTTGAACTAATTTGCAGTCCCACCAGCAGTGTGGGAGGGTTCCCCTTTTTCCACATCCTCGCCAACATTTGTTGTTTCTCTTTTGGATGGTGGCCATCCTACCTGCTGTGAGGTGATATCTCATTGTGGTTTTAATTTGCATTTCTCTGATGATTAGGGATGTGGAGCATCTTTTCATGTGCCTATTGGCCATCTGAATTTCTTCTTTGGAGAAGTGTCTTTTCAGATCCTCGGCCCATTCTTTAATTGGATAATTGGCTTTTTGCTTTTAGAGGTGCGTGAGCTTTTTATATATTTTGCATGTCAACCCTTTATCGGTTATGACATTTATGAATATATTCTCCCATACTGTAGGAGGTGTATTTGTTCTACTGATGGTGTCCTTTGCTGTACAGAAGCTTTTTAGTTTGATATAGTCCCACTTGTTCATTTTTGCTTTTGTTTTCCTTACCTGGGGAGATATGTTCATGAAGAAGTTGCTCATGTTTATGTCCAAGGGATTTTTGCCTATGTTTTTTCTAAGAGTTTTATGGTTTCATGACTTACATTCAGGTCTTTGATCCATTTTGAGTTTACTTTTGTGTATGCGGTTAGACAATGATCCAGTTTCATTCTCTTACATGTAGCTGTCCACTTTTTCCAACACCAGCTGTTGAAGAGGCTATCATTCCCCATTGTATATCCAAGGCTCCTTTATCGTATATTAATTGCCCATATATGCTTGGGTTAATATCTGGACTCTCTATTCTGTTCCACTGGTCTGTGGGTCTGTTCTTGTGCCAGTACCAAAATTGTGTTGATTACTGTGGCTTTGTAGTACAGCTTGAAGTTGGGAAGCAAGATCCCCCCTGCTTTATTCTTCCTTCTCAGGATTGCTTTGGCTATTCGGGGTCTTTGTGGTTCCATATGAATTTTAGAAATATTTGTTCCAGTTTGTTGAAGAATGCTGTTGGTAGTTTGATAAGGATTGCATTGAATCTGTAGATTGCTTTAGGTAGAATAGCCATTTTGACAATATTAATTCTTCCTAGCCAAGAGCATGGTATGAATTTCCATTTGTTAGTGTTCTCTTTACTTTCTCTAAAGAGTGTCTTGTAATTTTCAGGGTAGAGGTCTTTCACTTCCTTTGTTAGGTTTATTCCTAGGTATTTTATTCTTTTTCATGCAACTGTGAATGGAATTGTTTTTCTGATTTCTCTTTCTGCTAGTTCATCATTAGTGTATAGGAAAGCAACAGATTTCTATGTATTAATTTTGTATCCTGCAATTTTGTTGAATTCAGTTCTAGTAGTTTTAGAGTGGAGTCTTTAGGGTATTTTATGTACAATGTCATGTCATATGCAAATAGTGACAGTTTGACTTCTTCTTTACCAATCTGGATGCCTTGTATTTCTTTGTTTTGTCTTATTTCTGTGGCTAGGACCTCCAGTACTATGTTAAATAACAGAGGAGAGAGTGGGCATCTCTGTCATGTTCCAGATCTTAGATGAAAAGCTTTCAGCTTCTCACTGTAAAGTATGATGTTAGCTGTGGGTTTGTCATATATGGCCTTTATGATGTTGAGGTACTTGCCCTCTATACCCATTTTGTTGAGAGTTTTTATCATGAATGGATGTTGAATTTTGTCAAATGCTTTTTCAGCATCTATGGAGATGATCATGTGGTTTTTGTTCTTTTTGTTGATGTGGTGGATGATGTTGATGGATTTTCGAATGTTGTAACATCATTGCATTCCTGAGATGAATCCCACTTGATGATGGTGTATGATCCTCTTGATGTATTTTTGAATTCGGTTAGCTAATATTTTGTTCAGTATTTTTGCGTCTATGTTCATTAGGGATATTGGTCTGTAATTTTCTTTTTTTGTGGTGTCTTTGCCTGGTTTTGGAATTAGAGTGATGCTGGCTTCATAGAATGAGTTTGGAAGTATTCCCTCCTCTTCTGTTTTTTGGAAAACTTTAAGGAGAATGGGTATTATGTCTTCTCTATATGTCTGATAAAATTCATCAGTGAATCGATCTGGCCAAAGGGTTTTGTTCTTGGGTAGTTTTTTGATTATCAATTGAATTTCATTGCTCGTAAATGGTCTGTTTAGATCTGTTTCTTCCTTGATCAGTCTTGTAAGGTTGTATTTTTCTAGAAAGTTGTCCATTTCTTCTAGGTTTTCCAGCTTTTTAGCATATAGATGTTCATAGTATTCTCTTATAATTCTTTGTATTTCTGTGGGATCTGTCATGATTTTTCCTTTCTCATTTCTGATTCTGCTTATGTGTGGAGATTCTCTTTTTCTCTTAATAAGTCTGGCTAGGGGTTTATCTATTTTGTATATTTTTTCAAAGAACCAGCTCTTGGTTTCATTGATTTTTTCTATTGTTTTATTCCTCTCAATTTTATTTATTTCTTCTCTAATCTTTATTATGTCCCTCATTCTGGTGACTTTGGGCCTCATTTGTTCTTCTTTTTCCAATTTCGATAATTGTGACTTTAGACTATTCATTTGGGATTGCTCTTCCTTCTTTACATAGGCCTGGATTACAATATACTTTCCTCTTAGAACTGCCTTTGCTGCGTCCCACAGAAGTTGGGGCTTTGTGCTGTTGTTGTCATTTGTCTCCACATACTGCTTAATTTCTGTTTTAATTTGGTCATTGATCCATTGATTATTTAGAAGCATGTTGTTAAGCCTCCATGTGTTTATGAGGCTTTTTGTTTTCTGTTTACAATTTATTTCTAGTTTTATGCCTTTGTGATCTGAGAAGTTGTTTGGTAGAATTTCAATATTTTTGAATTTACTAAGGTTCTTTTTGTGGCCTAGTATGTGGTCTATTCTGGAAAATGTTCCATGTGCGCTTGAGAAGAATGTGTATCCTGCTGGTTTTGGGTGTAGAGTTCTGTAGATGTCTGTTAGGTCCATCTGTTCTAGTGTGTTGTTCAGTGCCTCTGTGTCCTTACTTATTTTCTGTCTGGTTTATCTGTCCTTTGGTGTGAGTGGTGTGTTGAAGTCTTCTAAAATGAATGCATTGCTTTCTATTTCCTCCTTTATTTGTGTTAGCATTTGTTTCACATATGTCGGTGCTCTGTGTTGGGTTCATATATACTTATAATGGTTATATCCTCTTGTTGGACTGACCCCTTTATCATTATGTAGTGTCCTTCTTGATCTCTTGTTACTTTCTTTGTTTTGAAGTCTATTTTGTCTGATACAAGTACTGCAACACCTGCTTTTTTTCTCCCTGTTGTTTACATGAAATATCGTTTTCATTCCCTTCACTTTAGTCTGTGTATATCTTTGGGTTTGAGGTGAGTCTCTTGTAAGCAGCATATAGATGGGTCTTGCTTTTTTATCCATTCTATTACTCTGTGTCTTTTGACTGGTTTCTTCAGTCCATTTACATTTAGGGTGATTATCTATAGATATGGACTTATTGCCATTGCCAGCTTTGGATTCATGGTTACCAAAGGTTCAAGGGTAGCTTCTTTACTATCTAACCATC
>JAVSCE010003288.1:0-31836 GCA_032199065.1 Smutsia gigantea
GGGTTCCCCCAGCCACACCCACCAGGCCGAAGAAAGAGGCCATTGTCCCAGCTTCCAGGCCCCACCCCATGGGGATAAGATCTGGGAGCTGACCCCCGGCCTGGTACCCCTAGCCCCCTCCCCAGCAGGCCAGGAGATGAGGGTGTGGCCCGGACTCCAGAGCCCAGGAGTGCCAGGCAGGGGCAAAGGGCACCGGCTGGGAGGCAGGCAGACTCGTTGGTGGCCTGGCCCCCACTTTTGGTGATATTGGGGTGCTGATGGTCTTAGGGGCTCCCTTTTCCTCCAGACAGGGATACTGAGATGGCTGATGGGCTCTGCCCTTGGGATTCTCTGGGCCTGGAACGGGCAGCAGAGTGGGAGCCTAGAAACTGGGGTCTAGAAAGGGAACCAGGATTCGCAAAGGCAGGGCCCCTGGCCCGCCCTAACCGGAGGCCTGAGGCTGTTTCATTGTGGCCACTCCACTGGCAGTCCAGGACTGATCCTGTTTGCTAGTCAGAGAAACTGAGGCAGAGGGCGGGGCTCTGGGCCAGGCCTCTTCGCCCCAGGAGCCCACCGGTCATCCCTTAGCCCCTGACCCAGGGCCCCAGTGCCCACCCCTTCCTGCAGACGGGGGGAGCCCAGGGGCCTCTCTGAGTCACACTAGAGAGTTGAGTAAGCAGGGCCTGTGGCAGCCGGGGCTATAATTACCCAGGCCAGGGCTTGGGGTGACGAAACTGGGGCTGCCTCCACCCCCACCCCACCTTAAAGCAGCCCCTGACCCCCTGTTTGACTTGGGGCAAGTCGCTTTCCCTCTCTGAGCAGCAGCCAGGAAAATCTCTGTACAGCGCTAGAGACAGTACTGGAGTCTCTAGTGTTCCTCCAAGAGCCACCGCATGCCTAGATATGGGCAGAGTATTCGGGCAAGCATAGTGGCAGGCTCTGAGAGAGGCAGGGTGGGTGCGGAAGGGGCCCCTGGAAATGCTATCGCCTTGCTGGCAGCAGACCCAGTTAGTCCTGGGAGTTCCGAGGTCGTCATGGCCAGAGCTCTGTTGGCCCCTGTCGGGGATAACAAGGCGAGAGAGTAGGCAGGGGGTCTGGTTGCAGAGGGCCGGGCATTGACTCAGGGCACTAGGTAGCCGTTGCAGATGGGCTTTGAAGGATGAGTAGGAGTTTGTCCATCCTGGCATTGAAAGATGGTGGATGTGAAGAGGAAGAGACCCGGAGTGGCTCAAATGTGGGGTGCTAGAGGCTGTAGCAAGGAGTGGGTCAGACACTGGCCAGGACTCCAGAGACCCATTCCCTGCCCCTGCCCTGTGGATTCTAGGTACCCACCAGCACAGTGCAATAGAAATCCTGTGTGAGTCACCTGTGTGATTGTACATTTTCTGGCAGCCACATTTTTAAAAAGTAAAAGGAACAGGTGAAGTAATTTTAATTGTGTTTTATGTAACCCATTAGATCCATTTCAACATGTCACAATGTGCAAAATTTATAAGAGCTATTTTATGTTACATAGAACAAGTGAAACCTTCAGAATCTGGGGTGCCTTTTGCACTTCCAGCACATCTTGGACTGGTCACATCTCAAGGGCTTGAGCCACATACGGGCAGTGGCTGCCATACGGGACAGAACAGCATGGGGGCGGGAGTCACCCCAGGGCTGATAAGGAGATAGGCTGAGCTGAGTCCACACTTCCCTATGGGGCAAGATGGATGGGGAGGGGCCCTGGAATCGCCCAGAACCTGCTGTCTGAGGGCTCACAGACTAATCAGGGTGTGAGATGAGAAACAAGGAAACAGTACACAAATGAGAGGCAGATGGTGGAGGCATGAGGGATGGGGGTCAGGGAAGAGGGGTTAGTCTGGGAGGGCCTCTCTGAAGAGGTGACATTTTTCAGCTAAAATTCAAATGTGAAGATCTGGGAGAAAAAAGTACTCCAGGCAGAAGGAACAGCATGTGCAAAGGCCCTGAGGTAGGCTCATGCTTAGCCTGTTGGGGCAACAGCCAGGAAGCCAGGGTGGCCGGAGCAGGACAGACAAAGGCAGGGAGTGGGTTGGCAGAGACGGGGCCCAGAGGGTGGGGTCTTGGTTACTGTAGTAACCAACTGCCCTGCTTTGTACGGAAATGAGGGGTGGATTTCCCAGGCCATAGGACTTTCAGTGCTAAAAGCAGGATGGTTGGTTACCCTTTCACAAGACACCCAGCATCCTGCTGTATGCCCTCTAGTGTTTCCAGCACCTGGTCTGACACAGGGTCCGGTACTCAGCAGGCGCTCAATAATTGCCTGTGGTCTGAATGAATACACCTGCCACCTGGTGCAGCCCCAGGTGGGTGGCCCATTATCTTCGTCCTCCATGGGTAAGGACAGGGATTGAGAGAGGTTCAGCCACTTGCCCGAGGCCACACAGCCAACAGTGTCTAAGGTCCTTTTCAGACCCTGCACAGCCCTCCCTGGGCACCCCCCATCCCATTTTAACAGGCCCGATTCTGCGGGAGCGCGGACCACCTGCCGTCCCCGGCAGAAGCGCACCTTTCCAAAACGTTCAGACCTCCAGGCTAGTGGGGTCGGGGGGTTGTCCCACGAGGACGCCAGCCCGGTGCCCGCTGACCCTCACCCCGTCCACAGGCAGGACAAGCTCAAGGTGCACATGCGGAAGCACACGGGCGAGAAGCCGTACCTCTGCCAGCAGTGCGGGGCGGCCTTCGCCCACAACTACGACCTGAAGAACCACATGCGCGTGCACACGGGCCTTCGCCCCTACCAGTGCGACAGCTGCTGCAAGACCTTCGTGCGCTCCGACCACCTGCACAGACACCTCAAGAAGGACGGCTGCAACGGCGTCCCCTCGCGCCGCGGCCGCAAGCCCCGTGTGCGGGGCGGGGCGCTCGGGGGACCCGACCCGGCCCCTGGGGCCCCCGCGCCGCCCGGCGCCCCCGCCCCGCCCGGCTCCCCCGACGCACGGCGCAACGGCCAAGAGAAGCACTTTAAGGACGAGGAGGAGGACGAGGAGGAGGCCAGCCCCGACGGCCTGGGCAGGTTGAATGTAGCGGGCGCCGGCGGAGGGGGTGGCAACGGGGGCCCTGGGACCGCCGCTGACGGCAGCTTCGCGGCCGGACTCGCCTGAAAACCAAAAAGAAAACAGAAACCAGAGAGAGAGAGAGAGAATCACCCACCACCCCCCAAAACAAAAAAAGAAAATCTATCTATATACAGATATCTATATCTATATATATATATAGATATATACAGATATATATATATGAGGCGTCACAGAATCTAGGGTAGTGCTTTTCTCGGGTTTTCCTCCTTCGTGATGTTCTCTCCCTCCACGGGACCCGCGCGCCCTCCGGCTCCCCGCCCGCCCGCCCCATCAATGGGTTTCGGGGCTTGGTTTGGGGCTTTTGTGGGACACAAGGATTCTGAGCCCCCTCTGGCGCCCCCGGCACGGGGTTTGGGGTCCCACCCGAGGCCTGGTCAGGGCCCCGGACCCTGGGCGGGGGGCCAGGGGCTGCGGTGGGCTTCTGTTTTCCTCCCCTCGCTGGTTTCTATGCGTCTTTGAGACAAGACCTTAAATGATTTCTGTCCGCTGTGAGTGGACGTTAAATTGACCCCCGCCCCACCCCCACCCTCCTTCCTCAGGGCACTTACTAAGTGGGGGTCTCCCCCCGTATCTCCCGACGGCCTCCCCCCACCCACCCTGCTTGTTCCTGCCTGTGGTCCTCTGTGTCTCCTGGCCTCTGGGACACAAATCTATTTATTTCCAGGCGTGGCGAAAGGGGAGAAGGCTGGGGGGACAGGCGGGGCGCCTAGGCGGTCCCCAGGGGCCCCTGCCGCCCTCCTTCCCGGCACTTACTACCTGGCGGACGCCCTTGGCCCGCCGCTCAGGGCGCCCCAGCCCCACCCGCGCCTGTGCTCCCCGACCCAGGCCACCCAGACCCCCCCCCACCTCCCCAACGAGACGTTTGGTGATTCAAAACTTTGTCTTCACCCTCTCTCCCCTCCCCTGAGCCCCCTCCCCGTTTTTTAAAGCACTTTTTAGATTTTTTTTCCCTCTTTTCCTCCTTAAAAACAAAATTTATATATAGATATATATATAAATATATATGAAATATACTTTTCCTCAGAGGAGCAGGCCGAGTGTGGGGTGGAATAGCTGAGAGCAGAGGGCACCCGAGGGCTCACCGTGGCAGGGAAGAGGGCAGAGAGAGTCCGCAAGTTCCCATATCACAAAAGCAATAAAACCAAGATTTTACAAAATGAAAGGAAAAAAAAGACAAAAAAAAAAACCACCACCAGTAGAAGTCTTGGCACTTTGTAACAGAACGGGTACTACACTTTATCTTAATTCTTAATTTAAAATCATGTTTACAAGTTGCAACCAACTTCTATGAAAAGTCGAAAAGACAAAAAAAAAAGCGAGTGAGCGAGAGCAAGAGAGCTAAAAGAAAATTCCTAAAAGTCGATTTATTTTTGTACAAAATAATAAAAAAAAGAACCCACTGCAGACGTAGAATCCACTTGTGTTCCCTGAGGTGAGAGGGGTCAGGCAGGCATTGGGCAGGTCTTCCGAGGTCTCCGCGCCTCACCATTGGGGCTTGTCCCACAGGCAGATGGGGGCGGGGGGGGTGGTTTGTGTTCCTGCCATGTCCCTACCCCCCATTCTGTCCTCCCTTTTTGTTGGTTCTGATTCGGAGATGTCTCATAACCGCCGGCCGTGCCATGGCCACCCGTGTCCGTGGGGACCCTCCTTACTGACTCCCCAGCTCAGGGATGGGCCCGAGAGAGGGCTGGCTGGCCTTCCCACCAGCCGCAGCCATCCAGCCCCTGCCCCCTCCCCCAGTCCTCGCTGTCCCCCGCTCATGCCCCTGGCCCACTCCCAGGCTGCCCGCCCTTCAGCACCGTTGCCCTTGTGGCCACCAAGGAGCTGCATCTTGGACATGCCATCCCCATTGAGGTGGGTGACGGTGGGGGGCCCCTCCTCCAGGGCCTTACAACCCCCCAGGCACCCCTCTTTTTACTCAAAGGCACTGACTGTAATTTGGGGGCTGGCACCTGCCTCCCCCCCAGCCTCTGGCTTCCCAAAGGCCCGGTGTTGACCGAGCCACAGGCCACGGACAGGGGACCAGGACTGGGGAGACCGTGTAGCCAGAGGCCAGGGCACCCTCCCCCCAACCCCCCTCTTGCATATGCAACGCCTAGCGTGGGACCCTGTAAATAGACGCTCTGCCAAGCTGAGACCCTTCTTCATCAAAGCCTGAGGTGTGGGGGTGCCCCTGCTCCCCATTCTTCACCTGCTGGCCTGTCTCCCCAGTATCCCTTTGCTCTGTGACAAACCCCATGTTATTTTCTTTTTTTA
Organism: Smutsia gigantea; assembly: GCA_032199065.1. Lineage (NCBI taxonomy): Eukaryota > Metazoa > Chordata > Mammalia > Pholidota > Manidae > Smutsia > Smutsia gigantea. The sequence goes on from JAVSCE010003288.1 coordinate 5,337, forward strand.
AAGGGAAGCTTTTTAAAAAGGCAACTTTCATCATTGTTTCTACAGAATAGTTTTATTTTCACCCCTCCCACCCAACTCCCCCGAGCCCATCAGCCCCCCAAATGTCTCAGGACCCCCCCTCCTGAGGGGGGTGGTAGGGGAGCCCAGGGCCGGGTGGCCTCGTTCACACCCCAGCATCACTGGGTGAGTTCTGTCGGAGAACCATCTTCGGAGACTGAGCAGAGAGCTAGCTCAAGCACCCAGGCCAGGGACCCTCCACCCCACCCCAGCTCCCAGAGAGGTTCCCTGAGGGGACAACCCTTCCCCCCTACCCACAAACCCCTCGCAATAAAACCAACTGAAAAATCACAGCTGTCGTCCTGGCCAGCGGGGGCGACAGGACTTGAGGGATCTGGGACTATGGCGGGGGTAAGGGCTGAACCCTGCCGAGCACATGTAACACAAACTTCCTTGGGAATTGCACTAAACCCCTGCCCCTAGCTCTGCGCTCAGCTTCGGACAGCCCTGCCCACCCACTCCGCCTTAACCCCTTTCCTGCTGCCCATCAGCCCATCCCAGGGGCTGCAGCGTCTGCATGGGCCCATAGCTGGGACCCCCGCCTGCCCAGTCCAGCCCCTCCCCCAACCCCTCGCAATCACATACTGTATATAGACGTGGATCAATTTTATTTTTATTCTTTAAATTAAGGTCGTGATAAAGTGTTGCCAAAGATACTGCTGAATTCTTGTATTTCAGGAAACAAAACAAACAATATTTGAGGGGGAACGTGCTGACCGGTCAGAAAGGACACAGCAAAAAAGTTTGGTTGTTTGGGGTATTTTTTTGTGTTTTCTTTTTTTGGGGGTGTTTTTTTTTAACTGCCTGGTACAAAAAAAAAAGGAAAACAAGTGAAATTGTTATTTCTATCATCTTGGTGAAGTTGTGTGGATGTGTGTGTGTGCGTGTGTGCGAGAGTGAGGTCCGGGCCAGGGGTGCTTCAGGTGAGGGCTCCTGGGGGCGCTCCGGGGCAGGGGTGGTGGGCCTGGCAGGATGCGGGGTGCGGGGGTGCTGGAGCCCTCACTGGGAGCAGTTGCCAGCCTGTGGGACCTGGGAGAGAGATTTAACACCCTTGCTACTGCCCCCTACCTGACCCTGACCCTGACCCTGCCTTTTGAGATTAAGAGAAAAAAAAAATTAAAAAAAAAAAACAATTTAAAAAACCAGTGAATGTAAAGTGCCGGACCAGGCCCAGCCTGGCACGGGTGTGGGTCTGTGCCCAGCTGGGCTCCAGCAGGCCATACCAAAGTCTGCCCCCTCTGGTGCCTCGCCCAGGAGGCCCCGTGTGGCCACCTTGTTTTGTCACCCTGTTTGTATATGGCTGTCCCTTTGCGTCCTTCCGGGTGGGGGGGGAGGCGGGGTCTCAGGTGGGAGGGGAGGGCCCCCAGCCCCTTCCAGAATCTTCTGGGGAGTCCTTGCACTACTGAGACCCACTGGCCACGGCAGGAGCCGTCACGCTGCGCGTGGTGGGATGCAGGCAGGGGCCAGGGTCCCCTCCCCCAGGACCAAGGCGGTCCAGGCAGCCAGGATTGTAGGGGGCGAGACAGAGTGAAAGGAAAAGCAGGAAAAAAATTAAAACCCACAAAAAAAAGTAAAAATGCTATTTTTTGAGAAAGAAAGATATTTATATTTGCAGTTTTATTTTAAAAAGTTATTTAAGCTGAGGAAGCAGCCTTCCTGGAGGGGGTGGTGTTGACTGGTGCAGGACGGGTCAGGGCCTGGGGCCTTGGGCGCCCCAGGAGCCGTAACCATAAAACTAGCTCGCACTAAATACATAGATTTACATGGGGGGGTGGGGGCTGCAGAGACCCCCAACCCATGGCCAGGGCTGCCCAGAGGCTGCGGCCAGGGGTCCCGATGCCCAGGTTTCCCCCTGCCCCGCCCAGGCCCAGACATGAGGTGCCTTGGACTTTGTGGAGGCCAGGCCTGGTGAATGGGGGAGCAGGGGCAGTGCCTGGAGGGGCACAGAGCACAGAGCAGACATTCCATAGACTGTATCTGAGAGTCTTTATAAAGTGTGGGAGATTTAAAAAAAAAACGATAAAAATGCACTTTTGGGGGTGGGGGGAGCTTTAAAAGTAATTAAAAAAAAAAGACATGAAAAGATGAAAAACCAGACAAAAAAAATTTTTTTTCTTGTACATAAAGAAACCACTAAACGCAGCCTGTTACGACCGCTGCCGCCTCATTTGCCTGATTCTGACGTTCTTTGTGTTTTGTTGGGGGGAGGTTGGGGTGTGGGGATGGAGGGTTGGGGGTCCCCTTCCCCTTGGGCTAGGCCGTTCGTCCACACTACTCAGGGTCCCCCACTTGGGTTCCAGCAAGAGGACCCCAGGCTCAGCCTGATCTTTTCCTGTCGGGCCTGGGAGGCAGGGGCATGGATGCAATGACCTTGCCTCCGGGCTCCTGGTGTGGGAGTGGGTGTCCCCGCAGAGGAGGTGGGCTCGGGCAGGAGGCACCAGGAAGGGACCCAAAGGATGGCGTGGGTGAGGGCAGAGGTGGGCAAGGAGAACCGACTGGATGGGCTCCTTGGTCACCAACTCCAGGGTTTCTGGAGGCCCTGGGTGGGGTTGGCCTTCGCCAGGGAACCCCAAGTCTTCCAGCGGCCCCCAAAGTGGAGCCCCCTGACATACGGGTCCGAGCTGGTGCTCCCCGCACACCCCCTGGGGAGGAGGTTGGCCGGGGCCCCCTCCCCGGTGAGTGGGCTGTATGTGGGCTGAGGTCCTCGCCTGTGGGTTGGGGTCACCAATTATGGCCATTTCCAGGGTCCCAGGGAGAGCCCTCCTCCTCAAGGCCCGGGGTGAGGGCAGGGGATGGAGGGACAGCAGGGAGCACAGATGGCCGGCCCACAGCCGGAGAGTCAAGCTGGGCTCCGTGGCAGCCACAGGGGAAACAAGCCCAGGGGCTTAGGGGAGGAGGCGGGCTGACGGCTACCTGTCCGCGGTCAAGTGATCACATGGCCGCGGACTTGGGATTCCAAACCAGGTGGCCAGCTTGGTCTGGGGTTGGGGGGCAGTGGTCCACAGCCAGCCCCCGAGGGGACCTGATCCAGCTACGAGGAGACTGAAGGCCTTTGATGGGGACAGTGAAGGAAAGAGTTTGCCAGCCACTCAGCCCACGTGGGCCTCTTCACTCACATTCCCATGGCCCCTCTGCTAAGAGGTGAGAGGCTCTTTTAATTGAGATATTACACACCATTCACCCTGTAAAACCAGGGGTTTTAGCATATTGGAGGAATTGTGCAACCATCACCACTAACTAGTTCCAGAACATTCCATCACTTCGGAAAGAAACGTCTCTGCCATTGGCAGTCATTCCCCGCTCCCCTCCCCCAGCCCCCATGAACCCACTTCTATCTGGATTTGCCTCTTTGGGGCATTTCACAGAAATGGGACCACACGCTTGCGTGTCTGGCGTCTCTGGGAATCATGTGTTCAGGGTCCAGCTATGATGCAGCGTGTGTCGGAGTCGCTCCCTTCAGTGTGTGGATGGACCACGTGTGTGTACCTGTTCGCCTGTCACGGATACTGGGTTTGCTCCCACTCTTTAGCTGCTGTGAATCATGGTCACAGTTTTTATGTGAATCTGTTTTCATTAATCTTGGGGTAGAGATCTGGGAGTAGAGTTGCTGGACCAGATGGAAAAAAAACCTTCCTGTTTCACCTTTTGAGGAACACCACCCAGACTGTTTTCCACCAAGGCTGCCCTGTTTTCCACTCCCTCCAACCGTGTGGCGTTCCAGTTCCTCCCCTTGTCCTCGCCAACACTTGTTAACTGTCTTTCTGGCTCTTGACGTCCCAGTGGGTGTGAGTTGGTGTCTTGTGGTTGTGACCTGTATTTCCCTGGGGAAATGAGATGGAGCATCTCTGAGCTTTTTTGGCCATTTATGCATCTTCTTGGCCAGAAGGGACAATCCTGGGATTCTGCAGCTCTGCCTGAATTCCTCGCCCAGCCCAGCAACAGGACCCTAGACCTGCAAGCTGAAGTGAAAGCTTCCTGGTCTGACAAAACGCGGTGCCTTTTGAATTCTGAATGCGGGCAGCAAAAGGAACTGCTGCCGGGGTAGGAGTTTTTGTCTTCCCGTTTCATCCCAGCTGACAGCCCTGCCCACAGAGAAGCAGACGCTTTGGTGGCTTCACCTTGACCTTTTTTATTTGCGTTTTTTAAAAACAATTAAATTAGAATACAAATATTAGAAAACAGCGGCCCTCAGCTGCCAGTGCAGACGGAGGGGGTGCTGAACTGCATGACCGAGTTTATACAGTAAAACTGAATTTGCCCTCGACCAGATTTGTGTCCCTTTCTTCTTCAGACCTGAAATGATATTGCTTCCTGACTAGAAGAGTTCTGTTTATACGAAGGAAAATTCTCTGGGGCTGGGGGCAGCGGGGAAGAAAAAAAGCGAAACAACGGAGGGCAGAGGTGGTCTGGAGAACCAGGCACGGCCTCCGGGAGGCAAGGACACTGGGTGGGGACCGGGCACCCAGCTGCAGGCTCCCCGAGGCATCTGGCGCAGCTGTGGGCGCCCCCGTGGTTGCTGGACCCCTGAGGCCGGGAGCCACCCGGGTCCCCGCAAGTGCTGAAGGGTGGGCCCCGGCCCGTCCTGTTGGAAGACGAGAGTGAGGCTCCCGGGGCCGGGATGCCCGGCAGGCCTCATACCCGTCGGAAAGCCCAAGAGCGAGAAGAGGAGAAGGAACCCCCCAAGTGGAGAAGTCAAGGTGGGAGTCCCTACTGGCCCCTCGGGAAGTGGCCGGCCTCCCCACCCCGCTGAGGAGGGGCGGACGGCAGTGGCGACATATGTGGACATCTGCGCTGCTCCGTAGGGAAGTTAACCTGAATTGGAATTACCGAGGTAGCTGGCTAGAAAACTGAGACCCCCCCCACGCCACACGGTGCCGCACCCTGGGGCCCCCGCCTTCTGCGGGGGATCCTGGCCACATGCCGGGTCTTCAAAATACCAAGTTATTGCACTTTCAAAAAATACAACACATCTGTGGCTAAACCCTCCCCAGCCCCCCCGCCCCTCGCCTCTGCCCGCGCCCCCCACCGCCCCCCTCCCAGCCCCAACCCACTCCATGGCTTCTTGGCTAAAACGCTCACTCGCTGCTGGCGGCGCGTCCCAGGGTCCCCGGGCGAGAGGACAGGTTCGCAGAGAAAAAAAAGCAAAGGAACAGACGAATGTCAAAGTCGCGGCTGCCCCAGGGAGAGGGGCTGCGCGGCCGCCTCCACCCCTGCCGCCCACGCGGGGTCCCTCTGCACCAGCTGGAATGGTCTTCGGAAGAGGCGAGGGCGGGGCGGGGCGGGGCGGGGCGGGGCGTCCCGGGGCGGAGCTTCCTGGGCCCCGCCCGCCCCCTCGCAGGGGCGGCGCAGTCTTCGGCCTCTGACTCCGGCGGCGAAGCGGCTTGGGGGCTGGCTTGCCTTGTTTGAGAGAGTTTGATATTTTTGTTGGTTTCGCTTTTCTTTTTTTTGTTTTTTTTTATTAATCCTCCGACGGGAGAGTCCAGAGGTACAGGTGCCAGGAGCCAAGGAAAAGGGTGGAAAAACGAAATGAATAAAAAGAAAAAAAAAATCACTCCTTCCTCTGTACCCCGCGGCCCGCCTGCGCCCCTCCGCGTGGTGAGCACCAGGAAAGTCGAGTGTCCGGTGGCGGCGGCGAGCGGTCAGCAGGCCGACACCAGGCCCTTCTGGAAGGGGCAGCGGCGTTTGGGCTGCGGGCCCTCCTCGTCCTCGTCCTCCTCGTCCTCGTCTTCGTCATCCTCCTCCTCCGAGGACGACGAGCTGTCCAGCGTGAGGTCCACCACGTCAGCTCCTGGCTTCCCATTCTCCATGCCGCCCCCAGCGCCGCCCCCGCCGCCAGCACCCCCAAGCACGCCAACGCCACCGCCGTTGACATTAGGGGTGGATAGGAGCCCGTTGGTGTCCGAGGTCCCTACAGTTGACAGGGACAGAGCTCAGGATGGCTGCTAACCCACAGTGGGGAAACCGAGGCAGGTGGGAGGCAGGGAGGGCCCCAGGACACCTCAACTGCTGTGTCATGCAGCAGGTCCCCAAGGACAGGGTCCCCAGCGCCCTGCACAGTGCCTGCAACACAGCAGGCCCCCAATAACTGCACAAAGCCCCACACCCAGGCCTGCCCAGTCTCGAGATCAGCTTCACTGGGATGGTTGTGTTCTAGGTAAAAATGGTGCAGGGCAGAACAGGACACTCAGCAATCACCAAACCCCTGGGGACGGGGACGAGCAGACAATGGGGCACTGGGGCCTGAGGGACTTACCAAGCACGAGGATAGGGCGCTGGGGGCTGCAGCTTTGCTCCTTCTCGGCGCGGATTGGGCACCACGAGCCATCCACCAGGTACTCGATCTCGTCGGCATCCTCGCACTCGCTCAGGATCTTGGAGAGGAGCCTGCAGGGCCAGTGTGGGGGTCAGCTAGGCTGTACCCTGCTCTCCTGCACTCGGGCAGGACACTCACTAAACCACGTCCTTCTTTGCAAAAGTGGCTTCAGGACAGCACCTGCTGAGGCCTGGTGACCCGAGAGCCTCAGGCGCCTGCACCTGACAAGCCCCAGAGAAGCCCCGCCAAATTGCTTTGAGGGCCTCTCATGGCAAGGTCATGGGCCTCCTGCCAACTGCTCAAAGGCACGGGGTCTGGGGGTCCTAGGTGCTGCCCCTATCTTTACAGAAGAGGAAACTGAGGCTCAGAGAGAAGGCAGGAGTTGCTCAAAGCCCCCTAGAGAGACTCTGGGACAAAGTGGGGAGCAGAAGAGGCACTGCCTCACTCTAGTACAGACAACAGCATCCCCAAGAGCAGCAGGCCAGGTCTAACACGACGTGCTCTAGCCCCAGGTACTGTTGCACGGGGGTCCTGCTAGCCAGGCCCACTTTACAGATGGAAGAACTGAGGCCCAGGAAAGGGGAGTGAGCTTCCTGAGGCCACAAGGCAAGTGGCAGCAGGCCTGGGTTCTGTTCTTGTCCCGTCATTTCCTGGCTATGAGGCCTCAGTCTCCCCACATGCAGGATGGGGCAGGCTGGCGCCCACCATCTCCAGCAGCCAGGGGGCCCCGAGGAACAGCCAAGTGTTCAGGCCAGGCCAGGGTGGTGCAGGGATCACACTCACTGTGGTGGCCCTGGGCCCACCATGGCCCCCAGCACGTGTGTGTCAAAGCTCCACCCTTCTCCAGGTGACTCTGACCACCTCAGCCCTGTCACCCAAGAGGGAGGCCCTGCCCTGCTCCAGAACATCCTCTGGGCCCCCTTACCCCACCTTGAGGCGCCCCACTCCACTGTCACACTCACAGACCCACCACTCGAGGGTCACCCTGCTCTGCCTGCAATGCACGGCCCGACCTGGAAAACTCCTAATCACCCTCCAAAGCCCCACTACACAGCTCCTCTTCCTTCTCCAGACAAAGCCCAAGCCATAGGAGTGTCTGTGTCTGGTTCAATTCTCTCCACCCCCATGCCCAATTGTGAGCTCCTTGAAGGCAGGGTCTGGGACAGAGTCCATTTAGGGACCCCAGGATCACCCAGCTCAGGGCCAAGGACAGAGCCTCAAGGAATAAATGCAAGAATCAAGGACCCTTCCTTCAGGAACCTTCTCTGGTCACACTGCTAGGCCTGTGATATGTGTGTGGCACAGCCACACGCCCCGGCCGCAGCCCCGTCTTCCCTGGAGCTGCCCAAGCTGCCACCACCCCAGCCTGAGAGACCTGCGCTAGGCCTGTGGAGGGGGAGGCGGCGCTGGGCTGCACAGCTGCCAGGCCAGGAACAGAGCCGCCATTCAGGCCCAGCCCTCGTGCCGGCCCCTGGGGCCTCGTCCCTCTGCCCCGAGGCGGAACAGTGCGGGAGGGGCAGCGGGGTAGCCCCTCCAGGGAGGAGACCCAGGCTCCTGCGAGCTAGAGGTGGGGGTGGGGCTCAGGGCAGGTGACCGCCTCATCTTAGGGGGGCCTCCCAGGGTGGGTGGGGGAGGGCTTGGCAAGCCCCGGGCTCGGTGACCAGACAGAGACAAGTGTTTCGGCAAGGGCACAAACTGACACCCGGCCCCTGCAGGCTGGGGCCATCCCTAGCCCAACAGGGCGCACACACCCCACGCCACGTGTCTCACCTGCATAGATGGGTCCAGAGGGCAGCTGCCAGACCCAGCCTGGCTGCCTGTGCCCCGGCTCCTCTCCCTCCCTCCCTCCCCAGCTCTGACCAAGGCAGGTGGGTGTGGCCAGCACCTGGCAAGAGCCAGTCAGTCAGGTGCTGGGCTCCGTTTCTGGAAACCTAAGACCTGAGCAAAGTTTCCCTTTTGGGGAGAACGGCATTTTTCCCCTTCCCCCCACCCCTGTGGCACACACTGGTTAGACCAGCATGTGTGTGGAGGGGGGTGACAGCCTGACAACTCTGGCACCGCCTAGGATAGAGACAAGCAGGATGAGACAGAACTGAGTGGGCCCTTTTCACATTTCTGTGTAAAGGGCCTGGCTCAGGCTGTGCTGACCGTCATTCAGGAAAGCAGCACCCTGAATTATGTAGTGGCCTGAGGCTCGGGGTTCTTGGGTCCCCGTTTTATGTGGGGAATAACAGACTCAGAACGCAAAGTCACACAGAGAGCAACAGTAGACCTCTTGGGTCCAGAGCCCCCTTTCTGAACCCTAAATCACAGCGCCACTGCCCACACAGTGAAGGCCCTGATACGTCCTGCAGGAACGACATTTGCCTCTCTCTCTGACCTGCAGCTTCCAAAGCTGCGAAAGGGGCTTGCTGGGCAGCTCAGAGGCCCTAGGAAGTCCAGAGGCAGGGAGCTCAGAGGTTGCGAGGTTCCGCTCTTTCCGGGGGCCCAGAGAAGTGAAGGACCAAGCCCAGCAGCATGTGCGTCGTGGCAACTCACCCGTCGATGATGAGCTGGTCGTAGGGGGCCGGCTTGTCGCACACAGGGCACATCCAGGTGGGCTTCTTCTCATTCATCTGGAGGTAGAAGACGGCATCGAAGCACTGCAGGTGGGCGCAGGTCTCCGCCCGGCAGGGCACCGAGAGCCGCATCTTCACGAGCTGGGGGGAGGGGCCGGGGCATGAGCAGGCTGGGGTCCAGCACTGCCCGCCAGGGCTGCCCACATAAGGGGCAGGGCAGGGAGGCAACTCACCGGGCAGATGAGGGAGACCCGCACGCCGGTGGTGGCGATCTCGCTGTCGGGGTCCAGACGCAGCTTCTCCTTGACTGCAGAGGAGGGGGTGGCCGAGTCAGCAGCAGGGACCGAGGGGCCCTCGGGACTGGTGCCAAGAAGCGGGTGTCCTCTGGCACCAGCGATGTGTGCCCTCAACCCCATTTCAGGGGGATGTCCACATGTGGAGCGCCCCCACTACCCAGCCACTTTCCAGGACTACGAGATACAAGTTTCAGCTCTAGGGCCCAGGGCTATGAAGAGGATCTATGAAAAAGCCCTGGGCAGTGGCCAGTTAATTTTGACAACAATCTGGGCACACCCCCTGAATAAGCCTGCCCTGCTGGGGCTTATGACCCACAGGACTTTTCCGGAAAGATGCAGGCAACAAAAAGCCACCCAACAGCGCCATCCCCCTGCCTTAATTCCAATGAAAACCATCCCCAAGGACTGGGCAGAAGTGAGGCAGGCAAACTGCACCTCTGGATGGACCAGGACTGCCCTGGCCCAGCATGGAGCCAGGAACATCCTTTCACCCCCTGACGTGACTCCTGCATCTCATCTGCAGGAAACCACCTCACCCCTCCACGCAGGCTTGACTTGCGCCCCGCCCTGCCCCTTCCCAGTATCAGGTCAGTCACTCACACCGCAGTAATGCATATTCACCCCAGGGCTTGCCTCTGGCTAATAAGTGCTAATGGTGGACCCAGAGGCTTTGGCCCGTCAGAAAGACAGCCCAGAATGGATGCAGTGTGCACCTGGTTTTGAAGCCAGGCCTCCCCTACTTAATAGAGAGAAGTTTGTGTGCAGTAGAAGGTTCAAGCGAGGCAGGACTTCTCAGCTGTGATGGAGAGAAACCCCGCGGCCCAGATGCCCAGCCTGGGGCAGGCCCTGGGAAGGAAGCGGGGGCTTCAGGGAGAAAACCTGACCGCCCAGCCCCCCACAGTGAGGGCTGCAATGCACTGCTCCGTACACAATGGCCTCCAGAGCTGCAGGGCTCGGGCCTTGGCCCTGGCTCCTATCTGGTCTGAAGGAGGAGTTAAGATGGGCCTCCAGGTGACCCCTTATCACCTAGTGGGCCACTGGTACCCGGATGAGCCCTGCCGGGCTCCCACATCCATCCCTGCCTCTGGGCCACCTCTGGTCAAGTTGGCCATTGTCCCTGCAGGGAGACAGGCAGGTGTTGGTGGGGGGGTCCTTGGAGGGAAAGAGGAGGTGGTTGGGTAGGTGAGACCCTCATGTCACAGAGACCTGCCTGCTGCTCTGTGCCTCAGGGTCCCCCTGGCCACACGGGCACTGCCGGGCCCCACCCCAGACCCGCTGTGAGGACACATCAGAAGTCACACAGCGAGAGCCTCTCGGCAGTGGGACAGGGCCAGCCATTTGCCTGAGGCCGCACCCCCTCAGGCTCTCAGACAAGAAACCTGTGGTTTCTGTTAAGAAATCCAAGTACCTGATGTGAGCCAGGCAGCCCCTGGGTGCAGAGACACAGGCGGAGGAACAGGACCAGCTCTGTCTGCGGTCTTGGTGGCAGCATTTTTATTTTTAATGCTCTGTATGTGTCCCCCTGCCCAGCACTTTTTTTGGTTGTTAAAAGTCCAAAAAAAAACAGCCCCACCATTTCTGGTCAGACCTTCACATCACCGGTGCACCTCTGACCATGGATCCAAGCTCTGCTCGCACTCTGGCCCCAGGCCTGGCCCCCTCCCCCACCTGCTCTGTGGAGTGGCCACAGGTATCTGCCTAAACACCCGCCTCACGGGCTCTTCTGCACCTCAGCACCCCTGCTGCCTCCTAGGGACCTTCACCACAAGCCCACATGCTCAGCCCGCCCAGACACCGGCAGACCGAGCCCTGGCTCTCTGCAGCCCACGGGCACACCTTGCCTGTCCCTGCCTCAGGGCCTTTGCATGGACAGTTCTGCTGCCCGGCTCTCCCTCCTCCTTCTGCAACCTCCAGAGACCCTTGAGCCCTAGGGATGGCAATGGATGGACCCTGAGAGGGCCAGGCCTACCCCTCACGCCCAGTACAGGGTCGGCAGTGACAGAGCCATGACACCATGGCCACCTGCAGGAACTCCGGCGAAGCCCGGCCTGCAGGCGGCAGAGGAGGCCCACGGAGCTCACCCAGCGCCTTGCACAGCTCCGGATGCTTGACGCCGATGGTCTTCAGCCTCTGCAGCAGCTCCGAGGAGGTCAGCTGCCGCACCAAGTACAAGGCCACCGAGTAACTCTAGGGGCAGAAGTGGGGCGGGCCATCAGGGCTGGGTGGGCCTGGCCGAGTGGGCAGACAGGGCAGGAGGGGCCAGCAGGCAGGCAACACCTGCCCCACTCACCTTGCCATAGTTCCCCCAGGTGACGGTGATACGGTTGGTGGCCGAGGACAGGTACATGAGGTGGGTGAGGTTGATGGGGCGGCAGGGCCTCTTGGGCTCCACGCCGGGCTTATTTGAGGGGTAGTAGCCCTGGAAACAGGCAAGCTGGCTCAGTCCCGAAGGATGCTGTCCCTACCTCCCCTGCAGCAGACCTGGGGCTGCGTCGGGGACTCCACTCACCGGCACCGAGCAGTAGCTGTGGTTAACCTTCACGGCAATGTTGGGAGGGTACTGGTCCTCCTGAGGGCCACTGGTGTCTGAGTAACAGATTCTGCAACAGCATGAGGATCGTGAGGCCGTGAGGCCCGAGGGCAGCGGGGGACCCTGGGAGGGAGGGGAGGACAGACGCGGGGCCGGGGCTGAGGGAGGAGGGCCCTGTCCAGCATGGCAGGAAGATGAAGATGCTGGACTGTAAGTGGGGATCTCAGCCCGTATCTGGCCTGAGTGGGCCTGGACAGACAAGGACAAGGACAGACAGCAGGAAGATGTGAGGAATAGGCTCCACCAGTGGCCAGGGACCTTGTGAAGGCTGTCAGGAGGGAGAGGGGCTGGACTGGGCCACAGTGGTGTGGGGCGTGCAGGGCTGTGGCCACCCAGGGGCGGGGGAGGCAGAATCCTGGGCCCAGGCTGCCCTCAGCTTACCTTAGGACGACCTGCACGGCCTTGATCCCAGGTTGCAGTTCCCTGTGTGCCAAGGGGGTCAGAGGGGAGGAGGACAGGGGCCCATGAGCCGGGAGAGCAGCCAACACGCCACACTGACCCCTTCACCCTCTTGGGGGCCAGCCAGGTGTGCCCACCTGCTACCTCCCTTGCAATAAAGGCCTGCAGGTGCTGCCTAGAACATTCTCGCCCACTGTTAACTCACTGGTGACTTGGGCAAATAACCTCCCTTCTCTGGAAAATGGGGGTCTAGTGTGGATGTTAAGTGGGTTGGTGGGTTCAGCCTGGCATGTGCCAAGCACCTGTCCCAGCAGTGGTGTCCATCTCAGCTGGACACCGACGGGCCTCAGAGAGCACAGTCAGAGAGCTGGGAACCACCTCCATCCTCATGTGTGACAGCCCAGCAAATTCCCCAAGACCATCTTGCCCCCAGTGCTCATTGGGCCACGTCCGGGGACACCTGTGGTCGTCACGACTGGGATGCTCCCAGCATGAAGGGGATGAGGCCCAGAAATGCTGGTCAGCCCCCACAGTGCCAAAATGGCCCTACTGTCAGCAGCAGCGAAGGGGAGGGGCCTGTTAGAGGGGGACACAGGCCCTCCTCTGGGGGCTGCAGGTCAAAGGTGGCAGGAGCCTGCCGACCCTGCACACTACTTGGCGTGGAGGGCAGGCACTGAGCACCGGGTGGGGACGGGCTTCCCTTCCCTACCAAGCACAGGGTCTGCGTTGGGTCTGGCTAAAGGCTCTCCTAGGCCCGTGGGTGGGACCATCTGTCACCTCGCCTGCCACCTAACAGGTCAGTGAGGGCAGGGCACACAGCGCACCTGGAGTTCCGGATCAGCTCCACCTGCCTCGGCGTCAAGGCGAAGATGCACGGGCTCTCCTGAAGCTTCTCGTTATTCTGTGGAACTGAAGATAAAGTTGGGGTCATGTCTGTTCCCTGGCGAGGGCACTGACCACGGCCATTTCTACAGGCCTGTCCTTCTTCAGACAGGGAAGGAAGCACAGGTGGGATGGAGGTGGGGCCACCACGGCCCAAGGTTCAAGAAACATCCAGCCCCCATGTCCCCCTGTGAGGGAACTGGAGGACCAGTTGCCGTTCCAGCCCTGGAGTTCAGGCTTCTATCAGGAAGACAGAGGGCAGCTCTCCAAAGGAGAGGGGCTGTACTGGGCCAGAAGGACAAAGACAGACAGACTGTGTACCATCAGGCCAGTCACTTCACCTGGGCTAGCCTGCTCTCTCCAGATCTGTAAGACGCCAGTGACAACTTGGTCCCCACCCCACACGGCTGCCCTAGACACCTGGTGAGTGAGTGTCTGTCCATACAGAGCTCGGTGTGGGATCTGCATGGCACTATTGGAAGGGGCAGGGACAAGCTGAACAGAGGTCCCACCTTGGGCACTCATGGCCAGCTGAGGAAATAAGGAGGTAGAATAGCAGTGAACCTCAAAGTGCACAAGAGTCTCAGAGCAGCCAGCACATAGCAGGGACACTGCACAGAGAGCCCTGCTTGCCACCCACCACAAAGCACCCACTGCGTGCAGGACTTGGGGGAAAGTCTACCAGGGGTTGGCTTTTCACTCTTAACTATAACCGCACTGAGAATGGTGATCAGAAAGTGCTCTAGACTGAACGAGAGTATACGATACTACAATATTTGTGGAAGGCAGCTAAAGCAGTTGTGAGAGGGAAAGTCATAGCTTTCCACACATCTATCTATTAAAGAAGAAAGGGTCTAAAATTAATGAATTGCACTTGCCCATGAGAAGCTAGAAAAAGAAGAGCAAGTTAAAGCCAAAGTCTTTAGAAGGAAGAAAATTAAAAGATAAAAATGGAAGTCAATGAAATAGAAAGCTGACAACAGAGGAAATCAACAAAGCAAAGTTCTTTGATAAACATCTAGCTAGACTGAATAAAAATCTGCAAGAACACAAATTATCAGAAATGAAAGGTGGACAATAGAACAGATCCTACAGCTTTTTGGTTTAAAAGGGGAATATGTGACAAACCACTTTCTGCTAATTAATCCAGTAACTTAGATAAATGGACAAATTCTTCCACAAATGCAAATTACTAAAACTGCCACAAAAAGATGTCAAAAGTTTGAAAAGCTCTTCATCAGTTAAAGAAACTGAAGTCATAAATAAAAACCTTTCCACAAAGAAAACTGCAGGTCCTGACTGGTGAATTCTATCAAACATTTAAGGAAGAAGCTATATAAACTGCATGAACTCTTTCAGAAAACAGAGTAGGAAGGAACACTTCTCCCCTCATTTTTCAAGGCCAGCATAACCCTGATACCAACACTTGACAAGGATGCATCAAGAAAGGAAAATGACAGAAAAATATCCCTCATGAACACAGATGTAAAAATCCTTTTTACAAGCAAATATCTGGGTCCCCTGGGATTTGGCCCAGGAATAGGAAGTTGATTTAAAATCTCTGCATCCACTGGAATGGCTAAAATGAAAGAAAGACAACTCCAAGTGCTGATAAATGTGCAGCAACTGGAACTCTGCTGCAGGGTATATAGTGGTCCAGCCCCTTTGGAAAACTGTTAAGTTCTTAATAAAGTTAAACATACACCTACCCTATGACCCAGCAATCCCACTCACAGCAACTTTTTTCCTTACAGCCCTAAACTGGAAACCCAAGAGCCTGCCAATGGAAGAATGGATAAACAAGCTGTGGTATATTCACAGAATAAAACTTGTGATTCATACCAACGATATGGACAAATCTAAAACCACTATACAGAGCCAAAGAAGGAGACACAAAGAAGTACATGCTGCAGGTGTGCGGTGTCACCTTCTAGAATAAGGGAAGCTAACCTACAGGATGGATATCAGAGCAGTGGGCGCCTCTGGGAGACGGGAGGCGGTGAGGACTCCTGGGAAGGGGCACCCAGGGACTTTAGAGAAGGGAAATGTTCTGAATTTGATGGCCTTTGGGTTCCTGGGGCGCATTCATTTGTTAAAGCTCAAATGATGCACTGAGTATCTAGGTTTTACCTGTATGCAAATTGTACCTCAATTCAAAAAAATTAAATTACACTGATTGGAATATTGGAAGAGATGGAAAAGCTTGATACAAACTGATGAGGCTGTGGCTGGGAGGACTGAAGACTTTAGGGAGGCCGGGCAACCCAGCACGATGCAAACGACCCCGGGAAGCAACGACCGCGTGCTTTAGGGACCATGAGTGCAGACACTCACATGCATAGGGTGACAGAGGCCCACTGTCATCCATTACTCACAATGGTTTCTATCAGCAAAAGACTGTTAATGAATGACCTAAATACCTGCCAATGTGGGCTGGTTACGATACGCTTGGGGACGTGACATGAAGGAATACTATGCAGCTGTGAAAACAGACAATAAAGACTCAAGGCGTTCTTTGTGCTCCCATGGGGAGTGACCTCCAAGACGTTTTTGTTAAGTGAGCCAGGAGGAGCGGGCAGGGTGTGTGTCATGCTGTTCCTTGTGTGACCACATGGAGACAGGGGTCCTGCAGAGATGCCTCGGGCAGAGGGGGCACAAGAACTGGCCACAGTCACAGCCTGTGCATGGTTGGGAGTGGTAAGGAGTTTGACTTATGTTCCCCACCCTTCAGAACAGGGGGGCAGACTATTCCTACAAAAGGCCAGGCTATAAATATTTTCAGCTTTTTTGTGCCACGTGGCCTCTGCCTCAACATCCTCAGTCTGCCCTGTGCCACAAAGGCCACCAAGAGAAGGCTAGCACACCAGCAGGAGTGGCTGTGCATCAGTGAGACCTGGTTTAGGCGAACACGAAGCCTGGGGTCAGTCCCTGGCTCTCGTCCTCCAACCCCGGCTCTAGAACCTTCTGAATTCCAAACCTTGGCAACAGGTAACCTATTTAAAAAGCCAACACAATTCGAATTTAAACCCAGCTTGGGTTCAGAAGCCACTGTATGGGTTCACGCCCCAGCTGTGCCCGGGGCCGCATGCCCGCAACCCCACCCCAGGCTGGGCGCCCTCCTTGCATGCGGCCCATCTCTCAGGGTATCTGGCACTCTATGCCAGGTGGCTGTGTGACAGCCACGCTGCTGCCACCGATTCATGCTTGCTTGTTGAGGGCCCAGCTGGACCCTGCCGAGTCCTGGCTGGGGCCCTTGAGGAAGGCTGCCTAACTGGGGGGCAGGGTACACACAGGCCACCTGCAGACACGCCCAGTCCTGCCCAAAGAGCTTGGGGCAATTACTCATTGAGGGGGGAGAGCGGCCTCACAATATCTGAGCTGGGCTGCAAAGGCTAAGCGGGAGGTCAAAAATACCAGCCCCCAGCCCACAGACACTGCGCCCTGGAGGCAGGGGAGTGGGAGGGCCCAGGGGACTGTCACAGCCACCCGCTGGCCAGGGAGCTCTGAGAGAAGGGTGGCTGAGCCCTGGCACCTGGGAACTAGGATACGGGTCCCTTCCTGGAAGGGCTCCTATTTCTAGGTGAGGCTGCTGTGGGGACAGGGGACATGCTCTGCATTCCAGTTTTCTGTTTTATCATGGCTGGAGTGGCTGACTGCCCCCTCAGCAAGCAAATGGCTGGCAGGAGGCGACGGCCCCCTCAGCTGGGTCCTGGCATGGCCTACACCATCCGGAGGGGGCTTGGGGCCCCTCAAACCCAGGGCTTTGCCATCGGCCACCAGTGGCTCTCAGCTGCATGGAGCTGCCGCACAGGTAGTGTCGGTGGCGCTCGGCCCCCGCCTCTTGGCCATTTTACTGGCTCCTCTTTCGGAATGCACTTGATCCCTTTCCCACCTCCCTACCTTCCCACCTTGGCTGGGCTGCCCCTCTGATCAGGACCAAGACCCCTTGCTGATCTCCACCTGTCAAGAACATGCCACCACAGGGCTTTTGCTCTCACCCTTCCCTCTTCCAGAACATTCCTCCCCCAACTATCTACATGGCCCTGGTGTCTAATAAGGCTGCACAGATGCCACCAGAATGCAAACCTTCCCTGAGCACCTTTATTTAAAAAACACAATACCCCCTCACCCTCCATGATTCCGACATTTCCCACCTACTTGCCTATTCCATTTCCCTCAAAACCTCCATCTCCTGAGTGAGAATCAACCACTTTCCCAATGTCTGGTTCCTCATGCACACACAACGAACCAAAATGTCCTTCCCCTGTCACCCAGGCTTCTGCAAAGCCGGGTGGCCGTGGGGGCCCTGCTGGGTGTAGCCCCGCGCACACCCATGGGCCTCAGCACCCTCCAGGGACTAAAGGAAGGAAACCCCTACTCCGGGGTCCTCTAGGGAGCTGAAATTCTGGGAGGAGCAAGTGGACCCAGCAGACGGGGAAACCAGCCCCTGGGCTCAATCCCGGACACCAACAGAGAGGGGCCAGCACAGCTGTGTCTATAGCGCCGGCTGCCAGGCAGCCTTGCACACCAACACCAGCAAAGAACGTTTAATGACCTGAGTATGTGCTCACAATGTGGGGCAGGGGAGATGAAAGTCTGGACACAGCCATGCTTTCATAGGATCACACACACAGAGAAAACAAGGCAGAAGGAATGAGCCCAAACCTCCCACTAGGGGCTGCTCTGTGTGGCAGAGTTACGGCTGCACTTCTTTGCGATGAACCCCTGGCTTCTGGGGAAGAGTGTGTTGGATAGAGGGAACAGCTCTGCAAAGGCCCTGGGGCAGGACTGAGCCTGGCTGCTGAAGAAAAGCGAGGAGGTCCACGCCTCTGGAGCACTGAGGCTGGAGCAAAGCAAGCGAGAGGGAGAGAGAGGAGGGCAGGGGAGGGAGGGAACAGGGTGGGGAGAGGGCAGAAAAGTCAGCAGGTCAGGGGACCATTTTAAGCAGAGACATGACCAGCCTGCTATTTTAAAAGCGTCCTGTGTGGAGAGGAACCAGCAGTATGTGGGGAAGAGACCAGGCAGGCGGACAGGCAGGGGACTGGAGGTGGGGGGCAAGCTGGCAAGACTCGGGGCAGCTGGAAGCCATGCCTGGGACACTCCTGCCCCCATCGGGGCCCCCCACAGGTCACGGTGGGTGCTCCCAGGGCCGGGACCTGTGCAGGGCTGGCAGAGCCCCTCCAACCCCCACAGCTGGGGCGGGCGGGGTCCAGCCAGGCCAGCAGGCCAGGCCACCTTCCCCTGGAGCTGGGAGATTGGACATGGGGTGCCCCATGACCGCCCGGGCTCCTAGGGAACAGGATGAACTTGGGGATGTCAGGGAGGGGCCATGGGGCTGGGTGTGCGCCACACCAGCAGGCCAGCCACCAGGCCTCGCTGCACCGCAGGGGTAACACCCACCTTAGACATGACATGCAAATGAGACCTGGAAGAGGTCCCTGGGCCCTCAGCAACTCTGAAGCCCCCAGGACAGTCCATCAGCCCCTATCTTCCCCTAGGCACACCCAGCCTGGGCCATCCACATCCAGTGTGCTCTCCCTCCCTCCCTCCCGTGCCACACCACCCTGTCACCAGCCTCCACTCACAGGCCGTCACCACCAGGCCTCGGCCTGGAACACACTCCCCGGCTTCCTCCTCTTTGGCAGGCTTACAGCTACTCGCCCCTTGGATCTGGCCAGGAATGCAGCCTCCTCTGGGAAGCCTTCCTGACTGCTGTAAACCACTGCCCTGCACTAAGGGTCCCGGCGCTGACAGCTCCCTGGGAGCCCTACACCAGTGCGTCCCTCATCCTGCACCATTCAGTCGCCGCTAGTGCAACTTCCCGGTAAACGTGCCAGGCCAGGGACCCCACGATCTTGCCTCTGCTTAGGCCACAGCGGCCTGCGGGCTTGGAAACTGGAAGAGGGACATCTGTGTGCCCGGGATGACAGGGCGGACACTGAGCCAGCGGCCACGTCTGGGACGCCTGGAGAACTGGGGACACTGGGGACTGTCCCAGCTCGGGCTCCCACCCTCATGGCTGCGGAAGCACAGTGGCCTCTCCTCTGCCTGCAGACACGGGGTCGGAGCCTCCGCAGCCGGACTCTGGCTGTGGGCTCCTGAGTGGGCAGGCTGGGCGAACTCTCCAGAGGAAGACCCCCAGTGAGCCCCAAGCTGCTGTGGCATTCCCGGGACCCCATTCCTGGCCCTCTGAATTCTGCCGAGGTTGGGAAGCAAGTCATTCTGCCCCAGCTGGGAGGGGAGGCCAGCTGGGGTCCTCACGCTGAGAGGACGACTGGGTCCTGAATCTGGGTGTGCTCTGGAAAGGCACCTTCTCACACGGTGGCAGGGCACTGGTGGGGCTGGGAGGAGGTCAGAGCCAGAGCCCCTTCCTCCCAATGCTGTGTGACCTTGGGCCAGTATCCTGACCTTTCTGGGCACCAGCCCTCACACCCCACTGGAGCAGCCCATCTGTCTCCTACGGCCTTTCCAGCCCCCATGGCTTTAGTATCCCCTCCCCTCCCCCAACCCAAACATTCCACTCCGTGTGATTTATGTCTCCTGTCCACCAGGCACAGGCTGCAGCCCGTAGCCGGCCGGTGGCTCTTCCGGGGAAACAGACTGGAGTGTGGGGGCCTCGTTTTGGTTGGCAGGTCATGGCCAGGGTGGAGGGGCAGGGGCGGCTGATTGAGCCGGAGCCTCCTGAAGGAGCTCTCGGGCAATAGCCCCGCTGCAGAACCCACTGCCGGGAGGTGCCCAGGGGAGGAGTGGGCACACAGCACTGCTGGGCCTGAAGAGGGGACCAGACCCACCAGGGCCAGGGTCTAAGCATGATGAGGCTTTTCCCTGGGAAACCAGGCAGCCCCTGGGGGTCCCCGAGAGGGTGGGACTCAGGGAAGGGGTACCCCCTGGGGTGGGGGCGGGGGAGAGGGTGGGAGCAAAGGTAGGGTGGGGTCAGCCTCTTTGTTCTGAGCTACCAGTAGAGAAATTCCTAGTGTAGACAGGGGAGCAGACTCTCCCAGAGATCAGGTGACTGGGGTCCCCGGGGGCTCAGGGCAAAGCGATGCATTGTGGGGCGGGAGTGACTGCACGCTCTCTGTGCAGGAAGGAAGCCCATGGTCCCGCAGGGGAGGGGAGACCGCCGGCTGTGAGTTCAAAGTCACCTCCAGACCTGTCCTCCCACCCAGCACCAAGCCTGCCTTGCTGCTTCCCAGTGAAAACCTGGCCACAAAGATCATTTTCGGGTCCTTAGGAGACTGAAGTGTCAGCTCAACCTTCAGAACGAGCCAGCCAGTCCTGAGGCCCCCAAAGCCTGCCGGAGAACCCCTTGCAGGAAATGGCTCCTGGTATATAGAGAGGGGTTGTGGGAGCGGACACAGGGGAAGCCGTCCTAGAGCAACTCAGGAAAGGGTCTTGGGTCTCCAGCACTGCCGCGTCTACCCCAGGACAGGTGCTGCTGGGCCGACATGCTTCTCACCTGAAGGCTGGCAGGAACTACCTCATGCCAGAGAAAAGGCAGTAGAGGGCACAGCCCTCAGACTCCAGGTCGGGGGCCACCAGCAACCCCTTCTCCTGCCTCCTGCCGCCTCCCCTGGGCCCACAGCCGCTCCGGCCCAACCTCATAAAGCCCAAGGGCAACAGTTAGGAGGAGAGAGGCAGCTGAGCCCCCTCCTCTTTCCCCCCACCTAGGGCAGGATGCGGGGTCAGTGGGGTGGGAGGGAGGGAGCCACACAGCCAGTGGCATGGTGAGTGGGGTGCGGACAGGCGGTGACCTCTGCCACAGCTCGCAGGAGCTGACTGGTGACCAGGGCCTGCACCAGGCATGCAGCAGGGATCCAATAAAGATGTGGGGCACCGAACAGGAGATGCCGGTGGACCCACAGAGCCAGCACGGACCATGGGCACCCCAGAGCCCTGTGGGCTGTTACCAGGCAATCTCCTCAAGATCAGGGAGCTCTGTCTGCTCCCTGCCACCCCAAGGTGGCACCTCATCAGCCGGCACTCTTTGTGCAATGTGAGTGAGGGCAGGAATGAGTGGATGGGGGGAGGGAGGTGTAAGAACAGAGAGAGGAGACACCGGGAGGGGGCTCCAGGAACACCCAGGAACCCGGTTACACCTGAGGGTCTGCAGGAGGCCCATCGTATCCCACTCACCATCGGGAGCCATCTGAGCCAGGAGGGGCCAGGTGCCAGTCCAGTGTTACACAGGCCTGGCATACGGCAGATGTTTAACCAACACGGGGGACAAGAAATAAATACACAGAGAGGAACCACAGAGCCCGGGCATTGTCTCCTCTGGCCCTGATGGCGCCCTACCTCTTGGGAGCATACCTCACCATGCCCCAATTACCTGAACCCGCTGACCAAGGTTGCTCCCAAAGCCCTCCTGCTAGGAAACAAGCCTTCTGTGGGTTGGGGGTGAGGAGGGAAGGTCATGTCCAATTTCCGGCCCCACTGCCACAGGGAGTAAGGGCACGGAAGCCAACTTCTGGGGTGGCCTCCAGTGACCGCCCCCTCCTCCTGGTCCAGCCTGGTGTAGTTCCTGCCCAGTTGGTCTGTGTGGCCAGTGGAATGCAGCAGACCCAAAGGTATTCCACTGCCAAGCTTGGGTTACTCGATGGACCTCAGCTTCCCGCTGGGATGCACACACATTCACCCTCTCCCCAACCCCGTCCTCCCTCCTCCCATCACCAGCCCCAGGGGAAGGGAGCCACCATGCCATGCTGTCAGGACCCTCGAGCAGTATACAGGGATCCACGTGGCAGGAATTGGCGTCTCTCACCAACATCGAGCGAAGAACCAAGACCTGGCGGCAACCATGCGTGGAAGCCACCCCACCCCTCCGGCCCTGCTGGGGCCTTCAGATGAGGCGACCCCAACTGACAGCCTGCCTGTGACCTCGCCAGCAACCGTGAGCCTGAGCTGCCCAGCTGGGCCACTCCCACGTTCTGACCCCCAGAAAGAAAACTAATAGGTGTTGGCTATTTCAAGCTGCTGGGATTTGGGGTGATTTGTGACACCATAACAGGTCACTAACATAAGACCCAAAGGCAGCCCTGTGCTTCCTGGAGGGGACAGGCCTCCGCCTCCCCTCGGCCCTCACTACTCCCAGTGCATTCCAGGCAGTTGTGAGGTAGGCCCCGGGTGCTGGGAGACCCCCGGAGGGGCAGGACTCACCCAGCTCAGTGGGCTTCAGCAGCTCATCCAGCATGTTAAAGAAGGGCAGCTTCACCAGGCGCACCTCTGGCTGGAGGGTCTTGGCAGGCAGCCGCCCGAGTCCATTTAAGTACTTCCCATAGAGCGCAGGGTAGTCGATGCTGGGGCCTGTGAGGGGAGTCCTGGGTACGGAGCCAGCCCGATCATAGGCAGAGTGCATGGTCAAGGGGTCCAGGGGCCGGTGGGGCTGGGGGACGGGCTCTGAGCTCTTCTTGGCGTAGCGCGTCTCGTAGAGCTCCTTGATCTTCTTGAATAGCTCAGGGCTACAGTCAAACTGGACCAGCTGGAGGGCCCGGGTGACAAGTTCGTGTTTAAGTCCACTCTTACTTCGGCCGACGAAACCCAGGAGCATCTGAAGATCGGAGACTCGGAAACTCATCACCATGTTCTGGGGAAGAGCAACCACAGACATACGCGCTCAGCACAGGGTCTCCCTGCGGCCGCCTGGGCCCCGACTGGGTAGAGAACAAAGTGGACCCTGAGAGCCGCCACCCGGCCCTGCCTTCCCAGGCCCCCTGCACTGTGGCAGGAGGAGGTCCTACCGGTCAGGCTTGGCCCGACCTCCGTGCCTTTGCTCAGGCTGCCGGCTCACTCTTCCATGATGCCCTCTCCCAGCTCAGCCCTGCCTCCCTCCCCTCCTCAAGCCTTCCTCAGTCTCGCCAACGCAGCAAAAGCTCCTCTGACTGCCCCTCCACCCCACCACTGCCTTCTATTTTAGGTTCTCTTTTCCCATCCTCAAGCCTGAAAGCGTCCCCAGGGCAGGAATTGGGACTCTTGCTTTACAGGTAAACAGCCTCAGCCACTCCCTAGCTAAGAACACTGATGCCTCTCTGACCCTCGGTCTCTTCATCAGGGAGGACGACAGGGTCCACCTCATTGGGATGTGGGCAAGGAAGGCTGAGGTAAGGCACATAAAGCAGAAAAAGTGCTCAAGCAACGTGGGCCACGTACATGCTTTCCCGTCAGTCTAGATGGCACCCACATTACTTACTGCTAATCACCTGCCGGGAACAGAGCGGGCCATGAGACCACATACTTAACCCTGATCATTAAAACACCCCTGCCAGGTAGGCGTGAACTCCAAGCTACATTCACACGCAGGCCCGACTCTGACAGCAGGTGCGGCTCCTTTCTGCCATGCTGCCCCAGCACTGACACCGAGCCGAGCACGCGGCCGACGCCACGGAATGTCTGCTGACCATTTCAGCAGGCGTTCCCCCTTCAGCACTGCGGACAGTGGGACCGGACAGATCTCTGGGGCGGGGGGGGCTGTCCTGGGCAACAGCGGCCCTGGCCCTCTGCACTCAGTGCCAAGATCACCCCATACCTCAGTCATGACGATCGCAAATGTCCCCCAGACATCACTAAGTATCCTCTGGGGGCAGCATCAGCCCCAGTTAAGGACCCGGGGTCTGAGCGGAAGGCTTGGAGAATCCAGCGGTCAGAGAGGCTAACTGAGCTGCGGCAAAGTGATGGATGAGATCTGGCGGGGTCCCTCCCAACAAAATCAAACCAAACACAAGAGCTCAGCTGATCCCTGTTTTTTTTGGGGGGGGGGTGCCCGGTAATGGCCTGCCCTCTGTGAGACTCTGGGACACCAAGGGGAGTGAGGGCTCCCCAGTGTGCTACATAAGTAAAGTGTCCTCAAGGGACAGGCTGGCAGTGCCACCTACACTGAGCCCTGAGGCCAGCCTGCAATGAATGGAATGTGGTGGGAAAAAGAAACGTCCAGGGGAGCAGGGGAAAAAATAGAAGTGACAAGACTGGGCATAGAAAGCAGGTGAATGTGGAGCAGGACAGCACCCAGGGAAGCCGCTGAGCCCTTAAACGCAACACAGAGTCTGAGACTCAGAGGTGGGTGGGCGCCCTGCCAGGGGGTGCGTGGTGTGGCCTCAGTGCCAGAGGCTCTGCTTTTTCCTGTTTCCTGGCTGTCAGGGATGAGGCGTGAGCCAGACCGTGGCACTGGGGCTCAGTAGCCCTGGGTTCCAATCCAGATTCTGCCCTAGGTTCTCAGACGCCCCTGGGTCTGCTGTCAGGCCTCGCTGCGCTCTGGTCTCCTCCTGTCAGTGTAGGATGGGAACCTCTATGATTCCAGATGCCTGCTGATGGCAGAAGGGTTGTCCAGGCTCCAAATGACAGACACAAATGTGCTGGGCCGCCCAGTCCTGCCTGCAAAACCTCGAGGGGGAGGGCCTGCCTCCAACTCCCGCCCTACAGACGTAGAATGCCTGGCCACGCACAAGGGCCTTCCACGGTCACGACTCTCACAAACACCAGCGCCCACTACACAGGTGAGAATACCAAGGCTCCAAGGGGGAGGCAGCTGGCCTGAGGCCTCCCTGCATGTCAGGGGCAGGGCTGGCATTTGGACCCCTAAGGACGTGTCCTCTCCAGCTGCCTGGGGACCAAAGCCCTCAGAAAGTCCAGAATGCTTTGAAAACAAAGAGGCTTCACCTTCCCTCAGACTCACTTCCTACCTTGAGCAGAGAAAGAAGGCTTGCGGACAAGATGTTTCTTCTGGAAGTGGCCCAAGGCTTTAGAGGGGAGAGGCGATGCCATGTGGAAGCTGATCGCCTGCCATGGAGCCAAAGGCAGGTGGGCTCGGCCTTTCCCAGTCTGGCCACAGCACATCTGACATCATCCTGCCCCTGGGAGGCCCCTTCCACCAGGTCGGACATCCGGGGCTGCAGCACGGACATCCTGGGCACACCCCTTGAGCTGCCATATGTTCATGACTCGTGTTTCTCAGCAGCTGCCACCCCCAGGGCGGCTGCCCATGACACTGGGAGCAGGGCACAGACACTCAGGAAGAAGCCCCAAGCGTTTCGTAGATCACTTCCTGCCCTGGCTTCATCCTGACCCACCTGCCCCTCAGCTCTGTGTTTATAAACTGCGTCAGGTCACCACTCTGGGCCTGTTTGGAGCCACCAGCAGAAACATCAGCCTGGAAAGAGCAGCTGCGCTTAACTTAACCTCTCCCCCCCATACGCTCCTTTGAGCATCAGAGAGAAGTTAAGGCCCCTCTCTCCAGGAAATCGGAGATCTGTGCAAAGTGCCACACGCTATCTCAGGGAGTTCACAGACCGCCCCCTCTCCCCCGCCCCTGGTGGTGGTGGTGGGGGCTCCAGTTAAGAGTCTCAGATTTCCAAGTTTATCAACAAGCCTCCTCTTCCTCCCCTCAGACTGGCCTGTTTACACCCCGAAAGACACATCTCCAGCTCTTAATGTGAGAGGGTGGGAAAGGGCCTAGAAAAGGGCATGTTTCAGTTCCACAAGGCACTCCACACTGACAGCAAGGGCCTGAGGGAGAGTGTCCTTAGGCTAAAGCAAGTTGTGCTGCGGTCCTAAGCCCCCCTGAACAGAGGCTCCAGTTCCAAGCCCCCCTGAACAGAAGATCCGTTTTAGAGAACTTGAAAAAAGGTTCACTTCATTTAATTGGGGTGGGGGCCCCAGCCACCGGAGGGTCAAGCAGAGTTCATCAGCTCATATTTCAAGGCCCTGGATGGTATAAAAAAAGGGTTCAGACCCTACCCTCTGGCTGGGACAGGGCCCAAGTCACAGCACCACACCCCGATGAGGAGGTTTGGGGCTCCGGGGAACTTCAGCCCCACAGACTGCTGCCTTGGGCTTGCAGAGTTCAGCCCACCACACCTCCAGGTCAAGTGTCAGTTTCTCAAAGCCCTACAAGGGGCAGGCAGAAGTGTGTGTGGGGAAATATTGGGGGTGGGGCATTGGGCTGAATACCCCATAATCACAGAACCATTGAAGGCCTCATTTCAGATCTCAGCAGGAAGGGAAGGGAGATATAAGAAGAGGGAGGAGCAAGAGAAAAACACTGACAGGTCAGAACCTTGGTTGGGGAGGGGGTGATGCCTTTGGTCCTGAGAAGGTCCAATTCCCCACTCTCTAGGGATTGGTGGCAGTGAGTAAACTTCTCCAGGAAAAAGGGAAGAACTTTAGTAGAGACAAGGGTTCTGGACCTCACCACAAGGGAGGCACCTGGGAGAAAATACGGTCCCAAAGGGTTAAAAGGGGCCTCAGACTGGAAGAGGGGATGGTTGTCTATACTATGCGGAATCTGAGCCCCAAACTGAAGTATGGGGGAGCAGCAACTTCTGGTGGTATCTTTAAGCTACCTTAAAGAAGGAGGCCTACACTGGAACCAGCCAAGGCTCTCTAGGAGAGTCATCAGAAGTGGGGATGGCACACT